>LPNX010515816.1:225729-303419 GCA_001517045.1 Pseudotsuga menziesii | reverse complement strand
TCATATGGACTTGCAGTATGTAAAAGGGTGACTAAGCCTTGTTGCTAGGCCCTATATTTTGATTTATTACTCATAAATTTAGGCTTAAGGGGGGGTGTTAAAATAATCAACCCATAGTATTTACCCACTTAGACATTAATTCATTCATTTTTGTCTTATTTTCCTAGTCCATGAGTCCCACCATGTGCAAGTTGCTAATTGCCTATCCATAGAGGTCAAACTTGCCATATTTGACTCATGTAGCACTTGGGAAAGCCTTAGGAATCAAATCTGCTTTATTCCTGGCCTCCTAGGTGCCTATCTGTTTTTTCTGCTTTATTCCCTACCTTTTCAGTGTTTTAAGGCACATAGGAAAGCAAGACTAGGTGAGGTGAATCAGCTTTGTTTCCTCTTCCTCCTCCACTCTTTCCTCCATGCAAAAGCATGTATGAGCTGCCATTCCACCACTCATTAGCTTTCCCATGCACCCTTGCCAATTCGTGAGCTTCATGACAGATTTGGGATCAGCTTTTTACACCTATGGGGGATTTGCCTATTTTGGGTAAGCCTGCTTTATGCTAGATTTGGATGCTTCCTCATGCATTCAATTTCTTCATGTATTCCATTTATTCAGCAGCCTATGATATTACAGGGTTGGCTATTGTACACTGAGTTAATATAATTTTGTGTTACAGCTCCATTTTCAGTCTCTATTGTTGACAATTCTGCATGATCAATTGTAATTTGTTGTGAGTGAAATTAATCTATTGCTGGTCAGAATTTCTAAAAAAATTCACTAAGTGAGGTAGTGCGCCCCTCTTCCCTACACAATCAAACTACTGAAAGTGAGATTTTCTACGCATGAAAAAGACACTGGAGATGTAAGACAATTGGAGTGCATATCAAAGATCAAAGATACTATTGAAAAACCTCATGATTATGAAAACGCCTTCAAGAGAAACAAGTTGGGAGATCCACAAAAACGCCCTGATACAAAACGCCCTCCTGCATGCAAAACACTATCTTCCAAAAATATTTGATACTTCGGAAAAATATTTATCATCATGACATTTTTTTAGGTATTTATTCTTTTTGGGGTAGTGGGGCCCATCAAAAGTATGCCGAGTGGGTACTCATTGGATGCAGAATTCAATTCCGCATCCAACGAGCTCTCCTGATCGAAATTTGAGTAAAAACACAGGGATATATGTTGAAAATACAAACAAAAAAAGTACTTTTTAATGATACCTATCCCTAAATTTATATTAAAAAATTGTTTAAGTGGTGCTCTCTGTTTGAATTTTAAATAATTTTGATTGGCTAATACATGATGGCATGGAATTTGTATTATTTTTGGAAGGCCCATTTTAAATTGAAATTTCCTCTAATGACTGTACCACCTTATATACCTAGGGGCAGTGGCCCCTTCCATGACCATTTCAACTATCCTTGCTACAGGAAGTCAACCTCATATACCGCCAGTCAGGCATGGAATTCATACTCCTGCAAACTTTGGCGCCATTGTCAGCCCATCACGAGCCAACCTCGAGTCTAACCTACTATTTACAGCTCATCTTAACTTGCCATATTTGGCTAGGTTAACGAATCACCCCATCAATCATCAACCTCAATGGCCTCCCATGCCGACCAAACTTCCTTCAAACATCCCAAAGTTTGATGGAAAGGTGAATAAGGACCCCCTAAACCATATCATGCCATTCCATCTATGGTGTTCATCGAACAACATTGTGGATGACTCCGTCAAACTGAGGTTGTTACAACGCACACTTACAAGTGTTGTTGCGAAATGGTAGATCAAGATGCCACCTGCCTCTTACCCAGATTTCTCTTCACTAGCCTCTATGTTCCTCCAGTACTATCAACTACCTGTTTGATATGATGAGAGAGTGGAGATCCTTCTATATTTCCATCAAAATACAACTACCCACATCACCGACCACATCCATGAGTGGCAGTGGTGATGTAGCCAGTGCAAGATCCAACTGGATGATAGGATATTCCTTGACTGGGTTTTAAATACCTTACTCCCACCCATAGCCAAGGATGTCACTTATGAGTGACCCCAATCTGAGGAGGAGGCCATCTTAAAGGGTCAATAGTTCTACCTAATATACACCCAGTCTTGGTATTTATATACCATCATACCATATGCTCCCCGTGCTGGCACCACCCACCGCGATATGCTGAGGGCATCCCATGCTGCAGATGGTGTCATCAAATATGTCACACGACACCCTTAATACTATGTGGCACCCCTTATAATGCCAGCGCACCCGAGAAACACCCATAGTGTAACACAACCAAACCATATCTTGGATTACTCATGGATGATGGCTCAGTTCAGAGCCACCTCCTCCTGTGCACAGCCCACACCAAATCAACACACCCATGTGTCGACTTGGCTGACATAGTATTTTTAAGGCCCAATGGCTGGATTGGAAGCTCCCCTAGCTCCTTCAGCCTATTATGCACCCCAATGCAACACAATCCAACTTCAACCTCATCCCCTCTGGTTTCCACAAGACATGTTTTCTCTCAGCAGAACCTTCCCAACCAACTCGCTCCTAACAATCAACAAGGGTAGGGTAAGAAAAACCAAGGGAAAAATCATCTCCAAGGAAGCAACCAACAACCTAACCCCCCCAACAATAATGGTGCCAATCCACTAGCACAAAACTCCCAACATATTGACCATCTGGGAAATAACCCACTGTTATGGACCAATAATTCATGTGCCTTGTGTAACACCTACAACCACTATAAGCATCTATTCCCTCACATGGCTCGCATCTGACAGTTTGTCCAAAGTGAAGCTCAACAATATGCCAATGTCATGGCCCAAGTGCAACCCAACCCAAAACCACTTGGTCCTCCACCTATGGTGCTTCAAAACCCATTACCACACCAAGGATTGGTTGCAACCACACCCTTGGCCCCACCTTCTCCTGCATCTCCTGCTGCTGAGACTGGTGTCCATCACCTGATGACACTTTCAATCAAAGAGGTCAACCTCCAGGCTAGGCACAACCAATATGGCTCCACCACAACAACCATTGACCCATCAACGACATATACCTCCAACACTTTAAACATGCCCCTCCACTTACCTACATTCCCCACCGATGGGACAACCAAAGTTCCATGATTTCCTATAATACGTATCACCAACAATGCAACTGCTTGAGCTGCCTTAAATTATAACACTGTTTATAACTTGTCCCAATCACCTACAACCATGTCCTCTATAGAAGTGCTTAAAAATTTCCTAACACAGAGAAAAGTGTTGTTATCCGTACTTAGTGTCATGGATCCCTCTAATTCTTGGATAATCACGTTTGATCTGGATCAAGGAGAACCTAGAATTCCATCCACCATCGCCTTCCAAATTATAGTATCAATTCAAAATTTGGTCATACATCAATGTATCGTTGATGAAGGGGAATCTACCCGTGTCATGTGAACTTTTTTTTGGTAGAAACTTGGGTCCCCTACCCTCTAATTGTCCACTACCAAAATCCATGCCTATGATGGGTGCTCTACAAAGGTCGCAGGAATTCTTTTGAATGTTCCTATTTCATTAGCTAGTAAAATGATTTTGATCAACATCAAGGTTATTAATGCCCAACTTGATTATAACCTCCCCCTTGGAAGTAGCTATATGTATGCCATGAGAGTCATGGCCTCCACCGTATTTTGACTCCTGATGTTTGCTCATGATGGAAAGACCATGACAGTCTACCAGTTGACTTAATACAATCCACAGGGGCTAGACACACCGAAACATGTCATTCTTACCATTGATACAACCATTGGTAGTGTCTGCATCCCTTCCTTATCTTCTGTGGGATCGAGATTGTTCACCAAAACACCACTCACAGCCACCTTCCCATATTTACTGCCTCTGCCCAAACTGAATCACACAACATATGTGTACTATTTCATCTAGGACCATCCTAACCACACCACAAAATTAGTCGCAACCCCAACCACTATCACCTAGGAATTATTGGGGTTCATTCCCAGTCCACATGATTCCCTTCCTATTCCTACCATCTGAAATCATGAGAAAGCCTGTCATGGATACTCTAAATTTACCTAATTTTACGTTGGGGATTCCTGTGTGGTACCTCAAACCACCTACCCCACCTCTAATGCCTCAGGTTGTGTTGACTCCAATCCATCCAATTGAGATACAGTCACACCCTCTTACGGTCCCATTGAACATGCCTTCCATCCCCAAACTTGCCCCTCCTCTCCCAAATAAGGTTAGGGGAAAGGCCACCAAAGCAATAGCCGAGCCTCATTTGAATCCACCTTTCAATTTGTGCGATGTCCATGGTCATGCAACTCAAAACTACCCAGAGATACCTATCCTACACAAACACATAGATGCTATGGATACACCCAATGGAACTCCAATAGTAATTGTATCAACTACACCAATAGTCAAAAACAAGTCATTGAGGACAAATCATGCATGTGCAATTTGTGTCTTGTATGGCCATTAATTCTATCCATTTCCCAAACTTGGCCAAGTATTAGACCATTCTTCATGACCTATGAAACCACTCTCATGATTCTGAAGTCACTATCATCAAGGAAATTAACCCCCGACTTCCTCCTCAAACACCACCACCATATACATGATTTCTAGCTCCGCCAACCCTTCCATCTCCACACCCATAGATGATCCCTATAATCTATCCAAGCATTGTTTCAGCAACAACAAGGAGATCTTGGAAGCTCTGTCAGTTTCTAAATACCCTTGGGATGATATGCACCATTGCTCATTCTTTATCCCCAAGGAACCTTTGTTAATGTCATATCAATATTCAGTCGAAGCCAAGGACTTCATCCATGGTAAGGTGGACTGGTTCAAAAACCCCATTCTGGCTCCCGACACCTTTGAAGAGGGAAACATGACCAAAATTTCTCCCACTATTAAAGTCCATATATCAACCAACCCTGAGTTTGTTGAAGAGATCACACTCAGAGCATCATGCTCCCCCGAAGAAGTCACTTCCTACAAATTACCTTTTCAGGAATTCCATGATATATTTGCTTGGTCTTATACCAAGATTCCTAGGTTAGATCCATTTATTGTTGAACATCACATCCATACATGGCCTAATGTGGCATCTATTCATTAGAAGAAACAAGCAATTCACCCTTCAAATGCTGTCGTGTCCAAATCTAAGATTGGGAAGCTGTGCACATCAAGTTTCATATACCCTATTGCATATACCACTTCAGTTTCTAATCCTGTTCCCATGAATAAAAAACAAGGTACCATCCATGTCTGTACTGATTTTCGTGACATGAATTTGGCATGTCCCAAAGAAAACTTCCCTACTCCATTCATTGACCAAATCATTGATGCTTGCATCAGACATGAGGTATTTTCATTCATGGATAGTTTCTCTGGGTATAACCAAATTCAGATCTGGAAAGAAGACCGGTACAAGACTGCTTTCACAACCCCCTGGGGAACATTTTCCTATCGGGTCATGTCATTTGTCCTTAAAAATGTTGGAGCCACTTTTCAATGATCCATGATGTTTTACTTCTCTGACCTTATCCATGTCATATTGGTCTATTTGGATGACCTCACCGCTCACTCACGGAAGCGTTCACAACATCTTGATGATTTACGACAAGTCTTCATGCAGTGTCGCAAATAAAAAATATGCTTGAACCCTCTCAACTATGTATTTTGTGTCCCAGTTGGTTGTCTACTTGAGTTTATCATCTCTCAAAAAGGGATTATAGTTGACCCTCTCAAGGTTCAAGCCATTCTATATCTTCCCTCACCATGTACTCTGTGCCAACTACAGATCCTCCAAGGAAAGGCCAACTTCCTTCACCATTTTATTCTGGATTATGCGATGAAATTCCACATTTTATTGCAACTTCTCTGTACCAACATTTGGTTTTCTTGGGATCAGCATATGTAAGATGCTTTTGACACATTGAAACAAGCTTTGGCTTCCGCCTCATTATTATCTGCACCCGACTTCAGCAAGGATTTCATTCTCTATGTGTTGGCATCCAAAAATTCCATCGCTGGACGTTTGGTCCAAGAGGACGATGCTCATCTAGATAATGTGATCTATTGCATTATTCAGAAGCTGATCGATCCCCCATTACATTATTCACATGAAGATAAGATGGCCCTTGCCATCATTTTTTCTATTCAGAAGCTATGTTATTACATCCTTCTAAACCACACCAGGGTTGTGGATGATTCCAACCCCATGAGGTACCTCTTGAGCCGGCGCCTCCTACAAGGTCATGATGCCAAGTGGATTGTTGTTCTTCAAGAATTCGACTTGGAATTTGTTGCCCCTAAGACCACCAAAGCTTTAGTGTTAGCTACATTAATGACAAACCATCCTCCATTGTCTGCATCGCCTCCTATCGCGATCAACGTTCCTAATAAATTCTTATTTCTCATTTCTATAGAAGACCCATGGTATGGGGACATCCTCCTATACCTATGCACCCAAAAATTTGGGGCCAACCTGAGCTACGAACATAGATGGCGCATCCGACACCAAGATGCTCACCACCTCCTCATCAAAGATGTCCTGTACCGTCGAGGCATCGATACCATATTACGTCATTGCCTCACCCACAATGAGATTGAAAAATTCCTTAATGATTGTCACATAGGAGTCTGCTGTGGCCACCTTTTGGGTTTGGCTACTATCCAAAATATTCTCTGTGCCAGTTATTTTTGGCTGACAATTTTTCTGATTACATCAAGGCAATCAAACACTGCCATAGTTTTCAATGCTTTTCTCCAAAATAAAGAACTCCCCCCACACTGTTGCATCCTATAGTCATAGTCGATCCCTTTTGCAAATGGGAAATCGACTTCATGTCATGCAATCCCACCTCAGTTGGCGGCCATAACTACATCATCGTGGCTGTCGATTATTTCACCAAATGGGCTGAAGCCATGCCTACATTCAATTGTAAGGCCGACACAACAACACATTTACTTTTCAATCATGTTATCACACGCTTTGGTGTCCCCCAGAAAATAGTTTATGATCGTGGTTGTCACTTTGAAGATGCATTTTGGTCTAAGATTTCAACCATGTTGAAGTTTGAACACCAATACTCCTCCTCTTACTACCCTTAGGGAAATGGACAAGTTGAATCTGTCAACAAGATCATTAATAGCATGCTCCAACAGATGGTAGGAAACCATAAAACCAACTGGAAGCACATGCTATTCTCAACTCTCTAAGCTTATTAGACATCAACAAAAGCCACCATTTTTTTAATCCATTCCACTTAGTCCATGGTGTCGAGTCAGTACTTCCAATCGAGTGCTAGATTCCATCACTCTGCCTTAGCATAGAGCTGTTTCCTGATATATCACCACTAGAAGAACACCTTGTTCTACTTGAATAGACCAATGAGGACCATCGTGCTGCTCTCTAGGAAATTGAAGCAGCTAAAACATGGTTGAAGTCACATTTTGACTCCCATGTCCACCCTCAAACCTTTAGCAAAGGAGATATGGTCCTCATTTACGACCAAGCCAATGATAAGTTGGGAAAAGGGGAGTTTGAGTCCATGTGGTATAGTCCATATGTCATCCACCATTTCCTCAGAAAGGGGGCATATATTATTACTGACTCAGATGGCCACCACTTGAAGAATCCCTGCAACTAGCTCTACCTCAAGACGTTCTACACCTAAGGTCACTACCATGAGTCACTTGTAGTATAATCATTATTTTCTTTGTTTTACACCGCTATTAACATGAGTCTTACCATTTTTTTCCTTAACTTCTCCAAATGGATCCTACCTCATATCGCTACATTGGATTTGCTAATGGAGCAAGTAGATGGTCTCCTAATTCCACCTCAGCTGCATGGGTTATCTATTCCTCATCACATGAGTTGATCCATATTGATGAAATGTGTGTTGGAATTGCTACCAACAACCAAGATGAGTATGATGGTTTTGTTGGTCTCCTGGCCGCTACCCTCCAGTTGGGTATTAGTCACCTTGATGTCTTCTTATACTCCAAGTTGCTTGTCTCCCATTTGAATAACTGCTATAGAGCATGCGATCCTTGTCTCTTTAGAAAGTTTCTATGCACTAAATAGTTGGTTAGAAATTTTGAATCTATTACGTTCACACATGTTCCGAGAAACCTCAATAGTGTAGCAGACCAAATGGATAATGACGTTCTAGAGTGGCATATTCATCATCGCATATAGGAAATAAAAATCTGCATCATGCATCATCATATAATCATGCATACATATGTAATATACATCAACTAGAAATTTTCATCATAAAACAACTCATATAAAAAACCATAAAAAGTGCATCCACGTGCATATATANATATATATATATATATATATATATATATATATATATATATATATGTATGTATATGTATATGTATATGTATATGTATAGACACACACACACACACACACATATATATATATATATCATGTCATAGTGTTCAGTACAAAATGAGAAGCTCCATAAGATTTCTCAGCTGAGCATACATATCAATACAAAAATCCTAGTGCACCACCGAACTAAGGGCAGCACCACTAGCTGCTAATCAAAATTAGAATCCTCCTCCTAGTCCTATGACTCTGCATCCTCCTCTATGTCCTCCTCATCACTGGATTCCTCCTTGTCCTCCATCAGTGCGTTACCCTGGGACACCACTTTAACATACTCTGCCACGACTGCGATCCTCTTCATTAAGGGGATCCACTCGCAAGGCACGTGGTAATAGGAAGAAATCAAATCATCATCTAAGTGCTTCCAGCCATCATCTATAACTCCATCTAGCAGTCGCTCTATGTCGCGACGAAGCAAGCTCAAGACACTTTGTCGCCCCTGAGCAGGGGGGATCCATCTACTCCACCCTTCCCATCTGATGCTCATAACCTATAGGTGGTTGTGGTCCAACATCTGCACATACAAACAATACATCATTAGTATCTTTCATAAAAAATAAACTGGCTACCACTAAGCTAGTGCATTATGTATGAATGTATTCACAAAAAACATCATGTATACATACCATCTAGACCCTACGCCAGTCCTGGAAGTCGAGGCATATTTGGATCTCCCCTATAGTCCATGCCTACATTCAACTAGTCCTCAATGAGGACTGGAAGATTTCTCCACTATGCTAACAGCTTCGAAGTAAAGAAATGACCCACTAAGCTGCCTACCTCCTAGACCAAAATATCACTCCACCTCCGCATATGAGGCTTCTGAGGCCCGCCATCCTGTAATAGAAAGTGTAGTCGAAGGGTCACAGACTCTCGAAGAAGAAAAAGCACAAAAAATAGGGGAAACATAAATCCCCTCCCACAGTCCTGGCATGGTTCAGCAAATGCCAAAACATGTTTAAATACATATGGTCCCACCCATAGTAGGTTCCCTCCAGCACGCGCTCCATAATATGGATATTCCCCCTAGAGATCTTGTGCGTCCCTGATGACCCCAAGATTTGCAACATCATCACTGCAACCACCCAAGTCGAGAGACTCTCAATGTCATACATCAGGATGTACGACCCATGCACAGTAGTAGAGGAATAACAATGCCTCTCACAAATATCATCCAATGTGACCCTGTGTGCAAGCTTTGGCATATTGTCGCTGATCACTCCCAAGATTGGGATCCCAGTAAAAAAGTAAAAATCATGGAGCATGATCTCAACCCGCTCCCTCCACATTGGTCATGACATCCTGCATGTCAAAAAATCCCTGTCAGACTCAGTCGCACACATGAAACCTCATCCAGGGGTGAATTCACACTTATTCATCCAAACTAAGTGACCCAAGTCACGCCTTATCACTGAATAGGTGCGACCCATTCATGGCCTTTGGTTGAACAAACGCAACCCAAGTCATGCCTATCACTTCAATAGGTGTGACCAGGTCACGACTATTTGGCCAAAAAGAGCAACCCAAGTCGCGAATTTTCCTTCGAAAAGCACGTCTCAACACTAACGCAACCTTTCGGTTTGGTTTTTGGGTGTTATAATGTCTAAATTAATTCACCTATTCTTTAATTATCAATTGGGGTTGGTAAGCTTAGAGTTGACACAAAATATATGCGAAGGTAGAGGGGTTCTTATGGTGTCGTGGAAATATATTAACAAACAAAAGATCGAAAGATCTTTCAAAATGAAAAAACTGAGTCAAAATCCTAAGAATGAAATTATTAAAGTAATTAAACTGAGACAGAATAATAAACTAAACAATTGATAATTTATTTTAGAACTTTAAACTGAAATAGAATCAATAATTAACTAGTCAAATGGGAAACTAGGGTGCAAGGAAGACTTAACTTATAAGCAAGTAGAAAACTTAATAACAGAAGCAAGTAGAAAACTTAATAAAATAAGCAAGTAGAAAACTTAATAAAAGAAAGACATTTATGTTATGTCCTACAAGTTCTTTCAACAATAACACAACATAAAAGAGACAAATCAATCCAAAAGACATAAACACAAAACAATACAATAGTAAAACAAAATCAGAAACAATATTCAAGAAACAAAATCATAAACAACTTAACACATATTCAAGGAGAAAAGAAGTAAGGAAAATGATAAAACTTTAATAAATAACCTAAAACAATTAAACTTTTACTTCAATGTTATTATCTAACCATCTCAGCCAAAACATAATTCAAACATTAAAGAAACATAATTGAAAACGATCTCAAAATACATTAAAAACACTAAAAATGAAACTGTGGGTTGAATGATAGACTGAACTATGGGTCTGAAAGGGGTGGTTGAATAATAAACTGAACAGGCTTTTTGAATGACAATCTGCACAGTTAAGATAGTAAAAACTAACCTAAATGAGCTAATCTTCAGCTGAATTCATGCAGATGTAAATCTCATGCATAGAGGCAATAAATAAACCTACTTATTAAGTAAATTTACCAGTGAAATAGACTTAAATAAATTCATAAGCATAAGCATAAAGAAAACATTGCATGTTAATAAACTAAAATGTAAATTGCATAAACCGATAATTTATGACAGAAAAGAAATAAACAAAATTCAATCTATTTAATTTGATAAACATCAATCTATTCTATCTAACTTGCAAATAAACTAAAGAATAAACTGGAAATGAAATGATTGAAAACAAAGCTGAAAGCAAACTATGTGCACGATTAACTATCTAATTTAGAAGTAAAATTGCATTACACAAATAATAAAACAAACTATAAACTAAACTAGCTACAATAGAAAAGATTAAAGAAATAAACAAGAAAAGAAACCTCTGGTCGATGAGGGGCCCTCTCAGTAATCAGGGGTGGTGCCTGGCTAACTTCTACTCAAACGCAATCTTCAACAGAAACACATACAACTCTTTATTCAAATGATGGAACAAAAATACAATGTGCTTAAGAACAAATTAAAACATGAACGGATAACACTGCGAACTAATTCTTCTTGGCTCTAACCTAGCTCTCACACAGAGGATGCTATATATAGTATTTTACAGAGATGCACAAGTCAACCCTTTAGTGGTCGACTATTCTCTAAATTTAGTCAATTATAAAGGCACATAACAAATAGGAGGCCAATGCACATGCATCCACCCTTCTTCAACGTGGTTCTAGTCTTCTTTACTGGACAATGTATGCACATGATCCTCTTCAACATAAACGGTCTTCAGATGTGGTGCACAGGCTCCTTCCTTATCGCAGCAGGTGGGCTGATTGAGAACATAGGAGAATGTAGTCATGAATCTTCTAGAGCATCGGTTAAATGCATCAATCTAACGTGTGGATTGTTAATGTGGTGGAAAGTGAAGGAGGCTGCAGGATGATGAATTATCCAGAAGCGAGATTCATTACCTATACGCGTGGACAACATGTCGTTTACAGGTTGTTTCACGTTTTAATGCCTGAAATTAATTCTCAGCAACACGCAGTCTGATGAGCGATCTGGATAGAGAGATGAACAACAAGTTGGACCATGAGTTGGATATGTTGGGCATCAATCTAGGGTGAGCAAAGTGTCTATTTGTTGGCGCTCTTTAGGACTACATTTTACAGCAACACATTTCAACATCTAGCAAACTACCAACGAGTTTCATGCAACGAGCTAGATGATAAGCTGGACTTCGAGCTGGACATGTTGTGTGCAAGGAAAGCTAAATGCGTTTTGTTTATTAATTTGGCCCAAAAATATTATAAAATATACAAACAAATATACGAATCAATTAATATATCAAATGCACTTTAATAATGTCATTTTTAATTAATAAAACCATAGAAATGATAATAATAAATCTATTTTATATAAACCTTAAATACACTCATACCAGAGCCTGAATAATGATCTGCGTGACATAAAATATGCAAAAGATAATAAAACACATGTTTAAATGAGTAATTTAACTACCAAAAATGATAACAAATCTAGGATCAACATTCCCCCAAACCAGAGAAATGCCAGGTCCCACTAAGCAAAAAGAAAGAAAAACAATTTAGGAAGAAGGCAAAGTAGCAGCTGCCTTCGACTTGGCAGATGAAGAAGGTAATTTAAACTTCACTCTTTTAACCTATAAATTAAAAATAACATGTATTTCATGTCAAACATTGTATGAAGGTTAAAAATGACTTTATGGGGTTTTTCAACATTCTTAATTTAACAGTTCTCAGGTTCAAAATAATTTTGTCATTTATAAGGTTTGAAATTAATTCAACCACTTCCAAAGTAAAACTTTGGACAGGTTGAACATGTAACACAAAAACATAAATCTCATTTTGAATAACAAAAAAGATTGATCATTTTCTTACATGATTGGGTAAGAGGATAGGATTATTAACAGTGAAATGGAAGTAAAAACTATTTTCCCAAAAACAAAATTTGGTTAGAATATTTTAATCCTCACCATTTTTATTCAGATTGCTATTTGATATTTCATTTGCACCTTCATTCAATCCTTCATATGGTCTTCCATATTGAATTTTGCTATAAAAATATGCTTTAGGATATAACCAAATTCCACTGTTTACATTCCTAAAAATACTTATCATTTGTTGGAGATAAATATATTTGTCATAAATAATGAAAACAATCTAATTTTTCTAAATCCATCTTCCCCCAAACCAAAGAGATGGCGTGTCCTCAAGCCATACAAAGAGAAGAATTTGATTGTTCAAGAAAAATAGAAAGTAAAGAGTTCTATCATGTTGTTTATTATTTATAAGAAACACTAACTAGTAAATGGAAATGATTCAGAGATGTATATTCATAAAAAAAAATAGAAAAGTGCTTAGAAAGACCACGTAAATGAGAATAATATAATCAAAATAAGACCATAGGTAAAAGTTAGCCATCCATGCCTCATTGTAAAGATATCCTGTCATCATAAAATATTTTAAGTGTACCCCGTAGTGTGAGATTTACAGCTATGGGTCCCATTTCTAAGATAATGACATCTTAAGTATATGCGGAATTCGACGGTTGAGGCAAAGTACAACTTACAACCATTATCAAATGACATTATAAACAATTGGCCATGAAATATTTTTTGAAGAATTTTCTTTATATTAACATTATTTTATGAACTATGTGCATAGTGGTGTATTAACCAAATCTCTTTTACCTGATATTTCTCCACTGCTAGTAGGCTTGTTCAGTACCCCGGGGGGTTTATCTTGGTACCATGCAAGCATAGCCCTGCTGCCAGCGAGCCTAGTCAGTACCCTGAAGGGTTTACTTGCATTTATCGAACTTCCTATTGTAAGGTTTTACTTAGCATTGACCTGCTTCCAGCAGGCCTGTTCAGTACCCCGACGGGTTTGCCTTGTATAATGATATTAAATATATGGAAGTTGATTGGTACTAGAGCATGTTAAATCCTGCTAAACACATAATTCATTTTTTTTAAATAAATAATTTTATAATGGACTTACCATAAATTATGTCAAAATAGAATAAATGAAAGTTGTTCTTTAACCTAACAATCCTTCTTCTTTAAAAACTAATGTTCCCCACAAACAAAAATTCCACTTACTTTCGAGTTATCACCAAAATACTAGAGATACAAGTTTTGATAACAAGTATGGGATGAACTAATAATCCATAGGTGAAAAATAAGGTTGTGAAAAATATGATAATGAAAGTGGGTCTTATCAAGCAATTGTTTAAAAGAATAAATCAGAAATATACATGTCTAAATCAAGATACCAAAAACTATATGAATCATAGAAGAACTGGTTAGGTATGATATACAAAGGATTTATAAAAAATTTATCAGTATAAGCTGCAAATTTCAAAAGTATCCCAAGAAAGGTTAAAATACCTTATGAGTATTTAACATACTTCCCTTTTCCAAGTTATATTCCGTTAGCTTCTCATAGAGATAATATACTTGTAATCAAATTGCAAAACCACTTGTTAGATGATTCAATTTATTCATAAAGACATAAAAGAAAAAGAGTCTTGTGTAAACAACCTATTGGAAATGACTCTTATTTATTCAAAGAAGCAAGCACATATTTACATATATACAAGTGATAATAACCCAAAATATTTTTCAAGGATCAGGAGGATGAGGAATAAATTCCCCTTCAACTAATTCCATTTCATTTTGCTGCAAAATATTTTGTATAAAATCCTGTTTAGATATCGGTTGATGATAAAGTCTGAGTCTGTGTCCATTTACTACAAAGGAAACTTCTGAGCCATCAATTGTTTTAATTTTTACTGACCCATTGTCAAAAGCTGTAACTACTTCATATGGACCCATCCAATGGGTAGTTAATTTCCCTTTAAAAATTTTAAATCGTGAATCGAATAGCAGTGACCAATGTCTAGTATTAAACTACTTTTGCTTAATAAATTTATCCTTCCATGTTTTTTGTTGATTCTGTGTTAACATCATTCTTTGGAGTGCATCTTATCTAATTTCATCTAACTCATTAATCTGTAATATTCGTTGTTTCTGTGCTTCATCCAAATTCATGCCTAATTGTGATGCCATACGAAAGGTTTTAACTTGAAATTCAATAGGTAAAAGGACTTGTTTACAATACACTAACTCTTGGGGGGTATGTCCGATAGTGTTTTTGCATGTTATCCTATAGGCCCATAAAGCCTCAGGGGGTCTATCTTCCCAATCCTTATGATGTAAGTGAATGGTATTACTTAAAATGGCTTCTAATACTTTATTAGTTGATTCTACTTGACCATTATCCTGAGGGTGTTAAGGTGAATATTTGCAATGTCGAATGCCATATTTCGTCATAAATTCTTTCATTAATTTAGAAGTAAATTAAGTACCTTGATCTGTGACAATTTCTCTAGGCACACCAAACTAGGTGAATATTTCTTCATATGTGAATTATACCACCGATTTCTCTATGGATCTAAATAAAGCTTTAGCTTCTACCCATTTGGTGATGTAGTCTATGCAAACTAAGATATATTTATTTTTATGAGGCATGGGAGAAATCGGTCCTACAAAATCAAGAGCCCATTTCTCAAAAGGTTCAATCATGACTTGGGGTTGTAATGGAATTTGATCAGATGACATAGCTCTACCCATTCTTTGGCAACTATTACATCCTTTAACATATTTGGCAGCATCCTTAAAAATTATTGGCCAATAATAACTAGAATGTAATACTTTGTATGCTATCCTCTTATCAGAAAAATGTCCTCCACATGGTCCATCATGGCATGCATGGAGGATGTCTTGCATTTCATCCTCCCACACGCATCATCGAATAATAAGATCTAGACCAGTGCGAAAGAGATAGTTGTCAACCCAAGAATAATTGGAACTCTGAACTATAATACGATGCTTCTCATGTGGATACAAATGGTTTGGTATTTTCCCAGTTGATAAATAATTGGAAATATCTGAGAACCAAGGTGTTTGAACAAATACGATCCCTAGCGCGGGGAAGAATACACCTGTGGGGACTACAAACTATGGCAAGAAAGCAGATGATGGGAGGAAGTTGGTGAATCTCTCCAGCCACACATTAGATAGTGCTGAATCCACTATTTTGAAAAAAGGTCTCAATTTTGCAGTAGCCCCTAGAACCATTCCCGTCGAACCCATTATCTGCAACATTGAGGACAGCATCCAAAATTTGAACACTGTTCATCAAGAAACAATAAGACAAGAGTGTGCCTTGTTATTGAGAAAAGCCAAGCCACCTAGACTGAACATTACAAGAGAAGAAGAACACGCCTTAAGAAACTTGAGGGCTAACCAAGACATAGTCATTCTTAAAGCAGACAAAGGTGGTGCCACTGTGATTTTGGATAGGGAAGACTACAATGCTAAAATGCTTGACCACCTCACCAATAGTGGAAGCTATAGGAAACTAAGTAGCAATCCCATCTCTAGGGTAATTAAAGAAGTCAAAAAAGTGATTCAGAGAAAAAACGCCTTATCCCCACCAGAGACATCACCCCTAGGATTTACGGCCTACCCAAAATCCACAAAGAAGGAGTCCCGCTCCGTCCTATCGTCAACACTATAGGATCCCCCACCTATGAGCTAGCCAAACACTTAGCCAAAGTTTTAGGTCCCTTGGTCAGCAATACTAATTCCTTCATTAAGGAATCAAGCCATTTTGTTGAACTGATCAAAGGTGAGAATTTAGAACCTAAGGACATGATTGTAAGCTTTGACGTGGTCTCACTCTTCACAAAGATACCTTTAGAGGAAGCAATCCAGGTTATCAAGGATGCCACCGACCCCCACACAGCCAAGCTTACAGAAATATGCCTTAGATCAACCTTCTTCAGCTTCCAAGGTGAATTTTATGAGCAAACCATAGGTGTAGCTATGGGATCCCCCCTCTCACCCATTGTTGCAAACCTCTTTATGGAAAATTTCGAGAGAGAAGCCCTGGACTCCTATCCTCTAAAACCTCCAAGGTGGAAAATGTACGTGGATGGCACAAATGTGGTGTGGCCACATGGTGAAGATGAACTCAGGAAGTTCCTAACACACCTGAATGGTATCTCCCCCAACATCAAATTCACAATGGAACTTGAGGAAAACAGGAGCATCCCATTTCTAGATGTCCTCCTTACGAGAAAAGAGGATGGCACTCTGGGACACGAGGTGTTCCGTAAAAAGACGCACATGGATAGCTACCTCCATGCTAACTCCCACCACCATCCTTCCCAGAAGATAGGTGTTCTCAATACTCTAGCAGTGAGAGCCTCAAGGATCGTAGATTCAGAGCACATTGAAAAAGAGAAAGACCACCTCAAAGAAGTCTTCAGAAACATAGGTTACAAACCCAAGGTCATCACAAAGACCCTTGGCAAAACCCATAACAAGAACCTTACGGGAGTGAAAACCTCTGACAACAAGACCACCACCAACCCACGAGCTTACTTACCGTATATACAAGGGGTGACTGATAAGATTGCTAGAATCCTCAACAAGAACAACATCACAACTTCGTTCAAACCCCTAGAGACCATTAAGAAAAGAATGAGATCCGTTAAAGACCCAGTTGATCATACACAGTGCAGAGGGGTTTATAAGATCCCTTGCTCGTGCAAGATCAGCTATATAGGTGAGACAGGACGCTCTTTCCACACGCGGCTAAAAGAACATGGGGCGGACATTAGAAAAGAACGCATCCGTTCCTCGGCCCTGGCGGAACATGTAGCCAAAACCAACCATCACATCTGCCTAGAAGACACCATCATCCTCGTGAAAGAAGACCACTATTTTAAAAGAAAATTTAGAGAGGCCTTAGAGATTACCAAACTCCCACACAACCTAAACAGGGATGGTGGCCTCGAGGTGAGCACTAGTTGGCTTCCAGCTATTCTCAATCGGAAAGGCCACTCTGTCCCTTAACCGTGTGCTTTCTGCACCTTTCAAGCCCTTCCCCCCCATAGTCCTCCTTCCATGTCTCTAAATAAAACCTTATTTTAAAATACCCTAAAAAATTATTATTAAAATTGAAAGATCAATCTTGATGCAATTTAATAACTTTAGGTTTTTAATATAAAATCAACCTTTTAACCTTATAATCCCTTCAATTCTTTAGGATTTTAAACGAAATTGAAATCAACCCTTGATTTCAACCTTTAAATTCCTAAAATCAAGTTACTCTCATTGAAATCTAATTATAATTATTATTAAAATTCATTAATAATAACAATTTTAATAACTTTAGGTGTTTAATTTGTTATTAATAACAATAAATTTAAAAACTTTAAGTTTTTAGTTTTAATATTAAAAGCCTTTTAAATTGTTATTAAGGATAATAAAGTTATATTTTTAGGGTTTTGGAACTTTTGGGGCGTTGGGTGGGTTTCTAAAAAAAAAAAATTCAAATTAAAAAACTTTAGGTTATTAATAATTAAAATCAACCTTGTAAAATTAAAAATATAAACATTATTATCCTTAACTTTAACTTTTCAACCTTTATTATTATAGTGTTTAAAAAAGATTATTAATGATAATATATTCAATAACTTTAGGTTTTCTAATTTATTATGTAGGTTTTTTTGTTGTTGTTATTAATAATAATTAATTTAAAAACTTTAAGGTCCTTAAATTTATAAATCTAATTATAATTAATATTATATCTCATTAATAATAACAAAATTCATAACTTTAGGGTTTTTAATTTGTTATTTATAACATTAAATGTATAAATTCCAAGTTTTTAGGTTTAATATTAAAGCTTTTAAAATTGTTATTATTGATAATAAATTTATTTTTTAGGGTTTTGAAAATTTTTGGGGCATTGGGTGGGTTTTAAAAATCAATTCAATAACTTTAGAGTTATTAATAATTTAAAATCAGCTTTTTTCCTTAAACATAAATCTTTTCATTTGTCTTAATTCAGTGTTGTAAAAATTTAATAATAAAAATTAAAAATTTGAATAATATAAACTTTTTTCCCCAGTTTTAGGGTTGGGTTAAATTTTCCGCGCACTTTGAAACCAATTAAAATTAAAAATATTGTTCGATTTAGCAAACCCTACTCCTCGCAGCCGACCTACCAGTTCCAGTATTTAACTTGGGTTCTCACTCTCTCCACATTCGACTTGTCCTGATGATGGATCCTAATATGGATTCGAAACGTCGACTTGGTCATTTCGATACTGTGGTTTCTCCGATTACATCAACAAAAACCTATCACCACAGAAATTTGGCAACGGAGGAAAATTGTCGTCCACTAGTTTAGTACCATCTTCATGTTGAATACGGGAAAGGAAATATTCTACGATATTTTCTTAACCAGATTAGTCAATGACGGTAATGTTAAATTCTTGCAATAAAAGAAGCCACCGGGTCACTCTACCATTGGTGATTGGTTTATTCATTACAAATCTAATGGCGGAGTGATCGGTATGCACAAAAACTTCATAACCTTACTGCCAAAAATTCTTTTTCAGTAACAGTATAGTTTAATTCAGAAGGAGTCAAATTTTTACTAATAAAATAAATGGCATAAGGTGCTTTTCCTTATTTTTAGTCGAGGACTCCTTCTATGGCCATATCAGAGGCATCAGTAGATATGTGAAAAGGAAGGGACCAATCGAGACCCATAAGTATTGGTGCCACCAATAATTTAGATTTTAGAATTTCAAAAGCATTTTGACAAGATTCTGTCCGCTGGTATTCTACATCCTTTGTAAGAAACTTAAACATTGGTGTAGCTATTTTAGTGAAATTTTCAATAAAACATCGGTAATAGCCTGCATGACCAAGAAATATTCTTACCTCTTTCTAAGTTTTGGGAGAGGGTAGGCCAACAATTACTTCTATCTTAGCAGGATCTACCTTAATTCCTTGGGAAGAAACATGGTGTCCTAAAACTATACCTTCTATCAGTAACATTTTACATTTCTCGTGACTGAGGGATAGGTTGACATTGGATCAAGACATTCTCAAGGTTGTCAAGGGATTTTTGAAAAGTATTACCATAGGCCATAAAGTCATCCATGTATACGTCCACACAGTCATGTATAAGATCGGAAAGATTCCTAAGACTGCTTGCTGGAAAGTGGCAGGTGCATTACATAAGCCAAATGGAAAAACTCGATAAGCATATGTTCCCGAAGGGCATGTAAAAGTTTTTTTATCTTGATATTTCAGTGCTATTAAAATCTGGTTGTAAACACTATATCCATCAAGAAAGGAAAAATATTGTTTACCTGACAGAGTATCTAACACTTAATCAATAAAAGGTAAAGGAAAGTAGTCTTTAAGTGTAGCTTTGTTTAGTTCCCTAAAATCAACACAAATACGCAATTTCCCTGTAACTTTCTTTGGGACTACTACTAAAGGAGATACCCATTTACTATCAGAGATAGGATAGATGAAACCAACAGTGAGGAGTTTTTGTAATTCTTGTTTTACTATACCCTTTAGAGAAGGATTCATCCTCCTTTGTGGCTTCCTCATAGGTGACATGATTGGATCCATAAAAATATGGTGACATGATTGGATCCATAAAAATATGGTGAATACAGGTATCAGGGTGTATACCCTTCATATCGATGTATTCCCATGAAAATTCTTCATCTTGTTTCTTAATAACTTTAAGCAGTTGTGCTTGTTGGTTTTCACTTAATCCTGCATTTATATGTAAAAAAATTTTAGGGCCAACCTCACAAGGTATGGTATATGGCCCTATATGCTCTTAAATTGTGAAAACACAAGGTGTTTCCATAAACATGGAAAGAGCCATATTCTCTTGAAACTTATCTCCAAAAATCTAATCGAGTTGAGAAAAAGACTGAGGGAAAACTGTACAGGTTGTCGAAGAAACAAACTGGTTTAATACATTCTCAGTGGTCTGCTCCTGAAGTGCCCAAGAGAAATCATTGGGAAGGGAGAGATCATCAAAGTATTCATCCCCAAAAGAACAATTTAACCACCATGAATTTTCAGTTATTGGTTGTGCTGGGAGGTATAAAATAAGTCTTTGTTTTGAAAACCCATTGGAAATAGTCATATCTCCATCCCTACATCATATAAAATCATTTGCGGTAGCGAACCATGGTCTTCCCAAAATAATAGGATGTCCTTTAAAAGGATCCTTTGATTCTATGACCATAAAGTTGACAGGATATTCCCATGAGGCTACTGATACAAAAATGTCATCCAGGACTCCAACAGGTTTTACAGTAGTGTGGTCTGCTAGTTCTAGGATGGAAGGAGTAGGTCGAAGAAATTGTCACAAATGTAAAGCTTCTAAAACTACGGTGGTCATCATGTTAATGGTGGATCCTAAATAGATTAATGTATTCTCTATGGTGATGGTGTTTATAATTACAGTCACTACTGGGGCTCCTGTATATGTGTATTTTGCAATCTGGGACTGGCCTGTCATACATTTAGACATCTCTCCTATAACATGAATTGTAAGAGGGTTCTTTTGCTTCTTTCCTGGGCGTTTAATACATAGCTCCATTATTACCTTACTATAGATTGGTATATCTTTGATAGATTGTAATAGAGGGATTTTAATATAGATATTCTTTAATTCATTCAAAATGTTATACTTCAGATGAACTACCGGTTTTTCTATTACTAGTCTTTCTGGAAATGGAGGAAATATTTGCTCCTGAATAGTTTCTTGTGGAGGATGGGTGTGTACTAGAGCCTTTAGAATGTTCACATCCTACAAAATAGCATCATTCATGGGTTCACTTGAATCTTATTCTTCTTCATTTGGTTCCTGAATGATGACTTATGACTTGGGGTTTATTTTTCACAACTCTTCCCGATCATAATTGAATTTCATGTATAGGTATAGTCGAAATAAGGTACGATGGAAGAGTTTGCAACTCAATGCTGTTAAGATATTGAGTTGGTTTATTATTAGGGTTAGGTATTGGTTATGTAAGTAATAATGTCGATTGAGGAGGATTTGCATTCCGAAAGTGATGAGGTTGTTGTGTGATAAAAGGAACCAAAGGTATAAATCCAGGCAACATTTGCTGGAAATTTGTTTGATTATGAGGATAAGAATGATTAGGTGTAGGGATAGGTTGTGGCTGAGGATATGGTTGTCCTCTCCATCCTTGTGACCAATATTTCTATTGTGGGAATTGAGGAGGAGGGTATTGAGGTGGCCAATTCTGCCAACTTGAATTGTTCCATTGTTGAGGTGGTTGATACAGAGGATAATATAGTGGAGGTTGTGGTGTAAAGTTCAGATATGATGGTTGGTCTCTAGGTTTCCAAGGAGGCCTCCTATATGTTTTAGCTACATCCCCACTCTTATATATGGCTTGCAACCTAGGAAAGGATGGGCAGTTATCTGTTGGATGCTCTTCTGTACAGATGTGACATACAGAGATGTTGTTTAATGGACATAATTCCCTTTGGGGATATTTAGTTCTACATCTTGGACAAAAGATACTCAGTGTTTCTCATTCTTCATCCTGCCTTTTCTTAGCTTATAAAGCATCTAGTTGAGATTGCTCCTAATATATTAGTTTTGAAATTCTCCAACAAGTTTCCTAACTCTAATCTTGTAACTCCACCTGAACTAGGAACATTTCCTTTTACATTTCTACTAAAAGGCTCTCAAAAAAAAATTTCAACCTTCCCCTTACTCCTAGAATAATTTTTACACATCTCACCAATTTGTGCAAAATTTTTATGAGAAATATCATCAGTTTCCATGAGATTAAGACTTTCTAACAAGTCCTCAGCGATCCTCTTAAGGAAAAGTGTACATACTGCATCTTCTCGGAGTTCATTATATTTAGACTTATGTAATGTATAAATGAACCTTTCAAGATAATCCTCCAAGATCTAGTCTTCAAGTTGTTGTATATTGAATATATCATGTTGAGAGTCCTTGGGTTTTCAATATTCTTGATATTTTCTCGAAAATGAAGTTTTTCTATCATCCCAAGTCTTGATAGTGAATTCTCCTAATCCCATGAACCATCTCAAGGTGGAATCTTTTAGTGTAGCAGGAAAGAGTTTTAGTTTGTGAGCATCTTGTAGATAATTATAGCTCCTACAAAGGATATTGAACTCAAACAGGAATCTGTCCAAGTCCTCATTACTTTTTCCATAGAAATTAGGTAAGGAGGAAGGAGGGATGTTTTTCATAGTTACATCCTGCATTGTATCTAAAATAGGGAACCCGAAGGTAGCCTCATTTCAATTCTCCCCTTATCCTTCTTCATTTATAACTTCATCATGATCTTCATTTTCTCCCTGTCTCTCCATATAAGATGGATTCTTAACATAAGTATACTTAGGAGGCTCCTTTCGAGGTGATAATGGAGTGTCCCAACGTTCTTTTTCAGGAGAGATCTTCCTCTAATCAACCATGTTTTTATTGAATCCTAGAGGGATAGTAGGTTCTACTATAGAAGTTTCATTTTTCAATATGATTGGATCTACTGAGGTTCCAAAGAGAGATTTTACTTGGGAAGGATCAACAAAGTCAACGAAATTCGGATCTCCTACTACTGAAAAAGTTGTGTTAATTGGATTCGAAACTAGTGGAGGGATGGAGGTTTCTAATGGCTAATCCTCTTGAAATTCATTAGGAATGGGGTCCTTAGGACCTTCTACCAAGGTTCCTTATCCTTCTATGGCTTCCCTGGTAAGATATTCTAAGAGAGACTCCTTAGGTTTCAGGGTAGAACTACTTCCTACGGGAGTCTTTTGATACCTTTCTGGTGAATTAATAGTTGGGGAAATACATACCCTACGGTAGTTAGTAGGGAATTCAATAAATTTTTTGGTATTAATAAATCTACCCTGAGGATCTCTAAGTCTGGTCATGAAAAAAAACTTTAAACTTTAAACTTGATGTGTGTTGCTGGTCCGTCACACATCAACCTTGGGTCAAACCTCCCTTTGATGGCACGCCTCAACCCTCCTGAATTGGCTAGGTTAACCAAAGAACCCATATATCATGAAACCTTTTGGCCTCCCATGCCAACCAAACTCCCCTCAGACATCCCCAAGTTTGAAGGGAAGGCAGGGGAGTGCCCCCAAAACCATATCATGATGTTTCACCTATGGTGCTCATTAAACAACATCGTAGATGATTCGATCAGACTCATACTATTCCAACACACCCTCACAGGTGTTGCATACAAGTGGTACATTGAGCTACCAAAATCCAAGTACTCATACTTCAACTCATTGGCTTTTATGTTCCTGCAATATTTCTAGCTCCCCGTCAGATATGATGAAGGAGTGGAAATATTTCTATCTTGCCACGAAAACACTGTGACCCACATCACCAACCACATCCATGAGTGGCGGCGACATCGCAGCTTGTGCAAGATCAAGCTCGATGACAAGATCTTCCTTAAAAACATTGTTGCCACCCATAGCCAAAGATGTTTCCTCCAAATGTCCCCAAACAAAGGAAGAGGCCATCTTGAAGGACCAATAGTTTGAACTCATTTATGCACAGTCTAGATACCTCTACACTATCATTCCAGATGCTCCCCGTGCAGGCACTTCCTACCAGGATGCATTGGGGGTATCCCATGTCACAGATGGCATCATAGGTTCTATCTCCCATCAACAACGGCACCATCTGACACCACCCATGACACCACCACAACCAAGAAACACCCCTAGTGTTTGCTACCCAAACCAAGCTCCTGACTATGCAATAATGATGTCCCAATCCGGAGCTACGACCTCTTATGCACAACCTATGCCATAGCAGCAGACCCATGCACCTACTTGGCCAGCACAACAATACGTGGGGTAGGTTCCCACATTTGTAGCACCCCCAGCCCCCAAAGTATACTATGCACCACCTGTGCAGGCCACCCAAACCCCTGCCCCAACTCTTCCTATTCCTTTGGGAAAAGTGTTTACACAATGAAATCGTCCCATGCAACCAGCCCCTAATAACCAACAAGGGAAAGCCAGAAACAATTAAGAAAGGAATAATGGAAACAACCAACCACAAGGAGGCAATCAACAACCAAATCCTCCCAACAATTCCAAGGTGAACCAGCCAGCTCAAAATCCCCAGCAACCAAACCAACCTCAATGCAATGCTCTGTTACAGACAAATAAACTGTGCAAACTATGAGACATCTATGCACACTGTACACACAAGTTCCCCTTCATGGGTCATGCTAAGCAATCCATTCACAAAAAAGTTTAGCATGCTACCAATACGGCATTCCTAGCTCAACCCAACTCAGTACCACCAGGACCTCCACCCATGGTTCTCCAAAAACCCATTACCAGTCCAAGGACTGCTAGAAACTACACCTGCTCCCCAACCCAATACCACCACCCTAGGGGCACCTCTGATAGCAGAAATAGGTGTTCACCACCTGCTAGCCTTGACAACTGAAGAGGTCAATTTACAGACTAGATGAAATCTTTACGAAACCAACACTGAACCCACTGACGCATCAGTGGCATCCATGTCAAAAAAACCAATACACCTCTTCATTTACCTCCTTTTCCCCCATGCATCCCCATACAATGAGTTTCCAAAAATGTTATAGCTAGTGCTGCTATAAGCTACAACATCATCGATGACTTGGCCCAAAGACCTATGACTATGTTCGCTCTTGAGGTACTTAAATCTTTCCCAACATAGTGGAAATCCTTACTGGCCACCCTCGGTGTTGTAGACCCCTCTAACTCCAAGTTGATCACATTCAACATGGAGAAAGGAGAACCATGGATGCTATCAACCATTGCCTTCTAAATCCTGGTATCCATTCAGAATTTGGTCGTGCACCGGTATCATGGACGAGGGGGAATCCATGTGTGTTATGTCAACCTTAGTCTGGAAGAAGCTTGGATTCCCAATTCGGTAACCATACTCTACTACTCTACGAGCTTATGATGGCCACCCCACTAAAGCCCAAGGAATCCTCCCACACGTTCCCATCACATTAGCCGAGAAAACAGTATTGATTGACATAGAGGTCGTCAATTCTTAGTTGGACTATAACCTTCTCCTCGGAAGAAGTTATATGTACGACATGAGAGCCATAGCATCAACTATTTTCCATATCTTAATGTTCCCTCATGACGATAAAATCATTATGATTGACCAACTAACTTATCATGATCCATAAGGGATAACTGCACCAGCCAATGTTATCCCTATGATCAATACCATCGATCCACAAGGGCTAACCACACCCGCCAATGTTATCCCTGCAACCAACACCATGGTTGACAACATACCAGCCTCCCCATTTTTGAATGTGTGCGTTGGGTTGTTTTTTGATACCACTGTGATGTCTTCCTTCCCCTTAGTGTCACCACTTCCTACACCAAATGAGAGTGCAGATTTGTGCATGCTCTCATCTAGCACTGCTACACCCAAACATCAAAGCCGTAGCCGCAACATCATCTACATCTGCAACAGCATTTTTACCCACAACATCATCCACAATCGCAACATTATGCACAACCACAACCACAACCCCACCCCCACATTCAACCATTAGGGAGTTATTTGGGCTCCTCCTAAGTCCACAAAATTCCCTTCCTATTTCCCTCACCTGGTGTCATGAGTAAGCCAGTAATGGCTACCTTAAACTTACCCAATTTTACATTGGGGATTCTCGTGTGGTACCTTGATCCATCGGCACAACCTTTGATTCCCCAGGTAGTCTTAACCCCCGTGCAACCCATTGCAGTCGAATCTCATCCTCCACCCGGTGATGCCACAAGTACAAAATTCACTTGAACCCCATGAAGTGTGTTTTTTGTGTCCCAGCAGGACGTCTACTCAGGTTCATCATATCCCATAAAGGGATAACGGTTGACCCCCTCAAATTTCAAGCTATCCTTGATCTCCCCCCACCACAAACTCAGCACTAACTACAGAGCCTCCAAGGCAAGGCCAACTTACTTCACCTCTTTGTACCATATTATGCAACAAAATCCCATAGATTCATTCACCTGCTCTGGACAAAAATCCCCTTTGTTTGGGATCAACAAGCACAGGAATCATTTGATGCACTCAAACAAGCCTTGGCTTCTGCACCATTACTCTCAAGACCAGACTTCACCCAAGACTTCATTCTCTACGTGTCGGCCTCGGAGAATGCCATTGTTGGAGTCTTGGACCATGAAGATGATTCTCGCCACAAGCACGTGATTTATTGCATCAACAAGAAGCTGACAGGTCCCCCACTACGATATGCACCTGAGGAGAAACTAGCCACTCGTCATTGTCTTCTCGGCTCAGAATTTGCACCACTACATCATTGCAAACCATACCCATGTAGTGGTTGATTCCAACCCAATGTGATACCTCCTAAGCTGTCTCCTTCTACAAGGCTGCGTATCCAAGTGGGTAGTCATCCTCCAAGAATTCGACTTGGAGTTTGTTTCCATGAAAATCACAAAGGCACTCACATTGGCTGTGTTATACTTAAATCCTATCACCATCATGTGATGAGATCCTTGACCCCTTTCTTTCCCCTTAATCCCAAAACTTGGAGTGGAAACTTGCTCTGGATGTTAATTCTACTTGAAAAAACATAGCACCATGCTTACCCTGTGGTTGATGAGTGGTACCTTGCTCGGCACCACTTGTATCCTGTTATAGAGAAGCGGTGCCACCACTTATAGTCTTTGTTCTTAAAGTAGTTCTCATCTAAACCACTCTGTCATAAGGGAACAAAAGCAGTACCCTAGGTAAAATGGGAAAAAGAGAAGTTTCTCAAGGCTTCTAGATCATGAACCTCGTGTCCTCCCTTATCCCTATCATTATGGGTTAGTTTGAGCTTGAGATCCCCCTTGGTAGGATCTTGGAGCCACCTCACCCATAATTCTCTCAACTATCCCTATCCATTGAGCCTTATAAATACAAGCTCATATCCATAGTTAAGGGGGAGAACTAAATGGTATTGTTATGCTGTTGAATTGACTACCTAGTCCAATCCATTGGAGAGCACAAGAGAGCAAGTTGGAGCTTCTGGGGATGAGGTGTTTGTCTTGTGGAGGAGTTTGTCAACACTAAGGAAATGGTTGTAAGCTTCTTCATTCATTCTTAATGCAAAGCTGGTTTCTATCCCACATGTCTGTTGTTTTGATTTCACATGTATATGTTACTAGATTTATTAGTCACTAGTATGGATATGTAGATTATTTTTTGGTAGCTTTGATGTGCTTGTATGTTTGACATGTTTGCAGGTACACAGGTTCATGATCGAAGCAGTATTCCAGGTGTCTACAACATTTAGGGAAGGTCTTCATCTTTTTTCGTTCACTCATTTGTTCTAGATTTGAACCATTCAGACTAGAGGAACAACTTCTATCCACAGAAGGTGCAATATTCCTAATAACAAATATGGCGACTCTGCTGGCGAATAGATCCATCTTGTTCTTCCTCAGTTTCTGAAATACTCTTGTCCAAGTCCAATCTTTGCAGTCAGATCTACATCTGATCTACTGAAATTTTTGGTTTGAAATCTTTAGATCTCTTTAGATCTGATCCACCTTAACTTTCTATGCTCTATATTGTGGTTGATTCATCAGTTTTTATGAAGTTTTTAACATTTCTAACTTGATTTTTTCACTCTCCTGTGCATTCTGGGATTTTACAAAGAACTACGTATGTGCCTTTGGCAAGAAGTCATGCCACCGCCTGAGTCCAGTTAGTGATAACCAGTGCCACCTCCTGAATCCAGTGAGCAAGAAGTGGTTCTACCCCAAAATTTCCTTTCAACATCTTCATCTGCACAGTGCCAGGTAGGCCCTGTTCCAGACTTTGTATTTTGATTGTTGTGTGTTTTTGTCTTACTTTTTGATGAAAATGAAGTGTATTTCTGAAAACAAATGTTCCCTCATGACCGGGAGGGGCCATGAATTGTATATTCTGCAGTCTCTTTGGTTGTTATATTCCCTCTACATTCAAAGAGAGTTTATGTTTCTTGCGTTATATTTTACATTCTTTTCTTTGCTTGAAACCTATTTCTCCTTTCTATAGATATTATTCGTTGGAATTGGAAAATATACATTTCATTTTCATGAGTAGGTTTTGGTTTGTTTTGGACTTGGAATGCATGAGTGATCCATGTTGTTTTGAGTCTTTCTTTGCTTGGGTGATTCTTGTTTCCTTTGGCATGCTGATTTTTTCAGTGCTTGGTAGGAAAGATTGGTTCTTTGTTTCCTTGTCTGTTTCAAAGAGAAGTTTTAGTTTTCTCTCTCCTTTGCTTTATTCGCAAGCATGTTAATCGATTTTATTCTTGTTTTGTGCATGATTGTTTGAAATTATAGATCTTACTTTCATTAAGAAGAAATATATGTTGTCATCTTTGCGTGCTTTAGAGTTATTTTTGTTTGGAAACGTTAGTGAAATCATCTTTCCATTAAGTTTTTATGCATCTTTTTCAAGCATGAAAAGATAGGAAACATTTATGTTTTATTTATGTTAGATGTTCTCTAGATCTCTTTTTTATTTTCTTTGAAGATTGTTTGGGGTGCATTGATATTTCACTTTTAGTTTGAAAAGATAGAATTGCATCTGCATTTAGGTGTGCATTTTTGGGAAGAAAAGTAAATATCTCTCCCTCTTTTAGGTATAATTTCATTGAAGAGGAAAACTTGCATTATCATATAGATCAGTGTGCATATTCTTTAATTTCAATTTTTCACTCCATGGTTCCACCTAAACACACAAGATAAAATTAACGGTAGTAATAGGTTAAAACTTTTAGCAATTTGAGTGTTAAGTTAGTTATGTGTTTAGGCATTGTAAAATGTAGGAGCTATCATTACTTTGTCCACACTACATATCGGGACTCATGTAGTTCTTCCATGTACCATCAGTATATCGAATGGCCTTTCACATACTCAATTGTATATCAGAAGGCCCCTTGTGAATGGTTGTGAATTAGAAATAACTACTACCAATTTGAGCTCCCACATACCTAGCATATATCGAGAGACCCTTTTTAAGAATCCTCAAACCATCTAAGTTATCCTTTTGGCCTGTCCTGTGAAGTTCTTGACTCTTATCCACTCCTCTCACATGTTTTTTTGTTTCTTTTAGTTTGAGTAGTGCTTGCTTGTGCGTGGTAGTTAGGAGGTTTTTAGAGAGTTTAGAGATGGCATCCCAATCTGGGACTACCACTCAAGAGGTCCCTTTCCAAGGTGTACCTTTTGTATTCCCTCCAAGTGAAGGTATTGGTCCTCCCTTTATTGCCACTGTAAATATTCCTGGATTAACTATAGGATTACCGGTCTTGCTGTTTAATCCGATAATTCCTGTTACACCTAATGTCTCAAATGTCACCTCTCCTCTATGAGAGGATCAACCTCAACCTACTCCCTCTCCTTCTTCATCGATTGTTGCTGCATCTCTTTCTTCTTCTTCGCTTGACCAAAGCTCTATGGTTAGTAGTCATGTGGATAAGAAGAAGAAGAAAGAGAAGGGTAAAAAGAAGAAGGATAAGAAAGAGAAAAAGCAGCAACCATCTGCTCTTGATGGTGCCTGTTCTAAGAGAACACTACGAAAACCCAAGTTCCATTGTAAGCTTTGCAAGGGGGACCACCTTCTTAAGGAGTGTATCAGTCTCTCTCATGTACAAGAAGAGTGGTCTAAAATATCCAAACCTTCTATGTCATCAACCTCTAATCATCATGTTGATGATACTCCCTCAACCAGTGACCCATTGGTAAAAGGTCGTAAGGGTAAATTCTTGTATCCTTATTTGATATGCAAGGCTATGCATCATACTTTTATTTGTCCAAGCATGGATGAAGCTTCGCGTTGGTTGGAAAATGTTACTGATCATCAACAGGTGATTCCAACAAGTGATAGTAAGCTATCCCTCGATTCCCCACTGGTTGACCAAATGATCAATTCAGTTTCATCTATAATTGATCCCACTCTTCCTTCGGAGAGTGAAGTGGTCGAGTCAATGTCATTTCCACCCAATCCTGCTCTTTCATCAGAGAGTGTTAGTACTGAATTAGTTGCTTTGACCAAATCTTCATCTTGTTCTTCTCTTCGAATAGAGAATGAACCAAAACCTACAGAATTTTTTATGCTTCGTTCTCATTGTTCTTGACAAGAGGAAATTTTGTCTCTTTTGATAGAACTGTCTCCAAGTACTGAGGTTATTTCCTTTGACTAGAGAAACCTAAAAGAGTCTTGTCTTCATTCAAGTGTTCATTTCCAGATAGTTGTGAATGTTACTGCAAGGTAGATACTTCATACTATTGTTGACGAAAGGACTTCTGTTAGTATTCTATCGTCGACTACTTGGCAAGCTTTAGGTTCACCTCAGCTTGTGCCATCCACCAATCAGATATTGGCTTTTAATGGCACGGCTATTGCACATTTAGGAACCCTTCCTTATTTACCTATTACATTAGGAGGGAAAACTATTTGTATTGATGTTATGGTGGTCCAAGGTCCTTTAGATTTCAATCTGCTCCTTGGATGTGATTATGTTTATGCCATGAAAGCTATAGTGTCCACACTCTTTCGAGTGATGTATTTTCCCCATGATGGGAAGATTGTGACCGTTGATCAGATTTCCTTTATTAAACCTGATTATCATGTGACTCCTATTCATCAGACTTCCCTAAATGCCCCACATGTTCTTGTGGCTCTTTCCCCTTCTAATTAACTTCTTCTCATCATAGGTAAAATGGGGGGCATGGCTCCAGCCTCTCGACTTCATACTGGAGTTAAGTTTCTATATTCTCATGTAAGGGGGAAACCCACCAACCTCTAGACATCATGTTGGCTTAGAACTTGTTATGAGCATAGTTCTCATTTTGTGTCAAGCTCGTTAAAAAATGAAATAGATGCCTATGAGAAAAGTTCTTATTCTATGTCAAGCTCATTAAAAAATGAAATGGATATCCTCAAGCATAGTTTTCCATTTGGTTTCAATCTTGCATAAAAATGAAACCATTCCTGAGCATAGTTCATTTTCTATTTCAAGCTCGTTAAAAAATGAAGTAGGTGTCCTTAAGCATAGTTTACCTTTTGGTTTCAAGCTTGCATAAAAATGAAACCATGTTCCAAGCATAGTTACCTTCTATTTCAAGCTTGTGTAAAAACGAAATAGATCCCCTTCCCTTGAGTCAAGTCTTCCCTTTAGTGTTAGAACTTGAACCTTCTTTTCACCTGCCTGATTCTCGTTCTTCCTACCCCCCTAGTGAACATTTTCACATTAATAACCAGGTTTTTAGATTGGGTATGGAAGAATAATCGTCAGACGAAATGAAGATTGGGGGGCATGTCGAGCCCCTACCAACCATGCTAGGGGTAAGCTTCACTAGCAATCATGCTAGGGGAAAGATTCCAACCTTAGTATATCATGTTAATAGGATTTTTTCAAGCATAGTTTACCCATTGGTTTCAAACTTGCATAAAAATTAAACCAATATTCGAGCATTCTTTCAACTGATCTTCGAGCTCGTTAAAAACAGTGTAAGATGGTGTTGAGCTTACTTTTCATTTTTTGTGCTCTGGTTAAAACATGAAATTTGGTTTGAGCCTAGTTTATTACTTTTTTGTGCTCTAGATTCAAACATGAAAAATTCTAATAGATTCTTCTTTAAGCTCTTTTTAGATTCTCAAAATATGAAAAGATAGTTGAGTACTTGTCTTCTTCATACTCGTAAAAGTATTTGAAGAGTCGTCTCTCCAATGATAGGTTATCTCTTTTTCAGTTCGGATAGACTATTTACAAAAAAGGAACACTCCAGCCAATCATGACTTGAAGATTTCTCTAAGGTATTATTTTATACTTTTTCAGGCCGTGGGGACTAAATCATACAAAAAAGGACCCTTTGGAGTCTTCATTAAAATCTTTTCGGGCTCTTTAAATACGAAAAAATTGTCGAGTGATCTTGTCTTCTTCACACTTGTTAAAGCATTTGAAGAGCCATTCATCTGATGGTAGGTTATCACTTTTTTATTTCAGGTGAACTCTTTTATGAAAAAGGACCCTATGGATTCTTCTTCCTTGGTCGTTCAGACTCTCTAAACATGAACGATACTGAGTTTCCTTTCATTGAACTCGTTAAATTAAACATTGAGAGAGCCTCTTTTGGGAACGAACCCCTCATCTCTCAGGTTCGTAAAACATATGAGTTTGTACTTGTCTTCAGATGAGCTATAACGAGTGTTTTTTACCCTCTTTGAACTCGTAAAATCAAAAAGAGGCACTCATCAACCATGATGGGGAAAATAGGAAGGGAATCATTTTGCAAATAAGTGGCAGTAGTTTTTCATTACCTTTGAACATGGAACTTGTCTCCATATCATTTCAGCCAATTGGGTATTTGGCTGATCTCTGTGATGATCCACTTTCATGAGTCATGTAACTTCTTTGAGTCTTTAAAAAGAATGCACTGTCCACCATCGCACTGTGTGTTTTTCTAGTCTAGTCATGCTGCCAAGCCTTTTGTCATGCTACATGATGTTCAAAGGGAAGTTGAAGATGTTTTACCTATGCAATCAAAATAGTCTCTATGTCAGTACTTTTGAGTTAGTCTTATGGTTACTTCATTCACATCATTCCAAAACTTTGTTCCGAGTTTCATGTCGTTGATGTGGGACTCATCATGGCCCTCCTTCGACGAGACTATTCCCATCGACATCAACTCATCATCTAGGAAATAGTCTTAGAAACAAATTTACTACCTTGAGATCTGTATGCCTTAATGACAGATTATCTCACTCTTGACATAGGTTCACATCATTAACCTTTGATCGATAGAATTGACTGGGTGTTCAACATCAAGATATCTATTCATCTCAGTAGATTGTACTAGGGTACCTTGGGAATCATTGACATTAATGGTTTTCTCCCTTGCACTTGTTAATGGTTCACATCATTGGCCAGTAATCAAGTGGTTTCTACCATGTTCGACTTCAGAACATTGTAATCACATGGATATAATCATACTTTGTGGAAGATGAGATGAAGACCCTGGGTATTTGTTTAGCGCTCATTGCTTTCCCCAGGTTGCAATAGAGTTTTGTATATCTAGAATGGATCCACATTTTTATGGTCGTGTCTATGCACAAATTTGTATCTGTATGACATAGATCTATGTTGTATGTCTGGTAGCTATTTCCAAGTTTGACTCCTCTATCACATGGATCTACATTGTATTCTAGTAGCCATGCTTGTTTATTCCTCTCATGGAGCTTCCTTGTATTGGTCTGCATCCATGAGTTGGTTACATTGTCTATGAGTCAAAAGTATCAATGTACTATATATGCCTACTTGATGACATTCTCTGACTGATCTGGCATTCTCACCTCGAAGTGACAACTTGTTCTCTTAAAGCTCTGGCTTATCGTATCCCTCTAAGCCTCATGCTTTGGGGGGAATTCTGTTATACCTAAATCCTGTCACCATCATGTGATGAGATCCTTAACCCCTATGTTTTCCCTTAATCCCAAAACTTGGAGTGGAAACTTGCTATGGATGTTAATTCTACTTGAAAAAACCTAGCACCGCACTTACCTTATGGCTGATGAGTGGTACCTTACTCTGTACTGTCTATATCCTGTTATAGAGAAGTGGTACCACTACCTATAGTCTTTGTTCTTAAAGTGGTTCTCATATAAACTGCTCTGCCATAAGGGAACAAAAGTGGTACCCTAGGTAAAATGGTAAAAAGAGAAGTTTCTCGAGGCTTCTAGATCATGAACCTCGTGTCCTCCCTTATCCCTATCATTATGGGTTAGTTTGAGCTTGAGATCCCCCTTGGTAGGATCTTGGAGCCACCTCACCCATAATTCTCTCAACTATCCCTATCCATTGAGCCTTATAAATACAAGCTCATATCCATATATGAGGGGGAGAACTGAATGGTATTGTTATGCTGTTGAATTGACTACCTAGTCCAATCCATTGGAGAGCACAAGAGAGAAAGTTGGAGATTTTGGGGATGAGGTGCATGTCTTGTGGAGGAGTTTGTCAACACTAAGGCAATGGTTGTAAGATTCTTCATTCATTCTTAATGCAAAGCTGATTTTTGTCCCACATATATGTTGTTTTAATTTCACATGTATATGTTACTAGATTCCTTAATCACTAGTTTGGATATGTAGATGATTTTCTGGTAGCTTTGATGTGCTTGTATGTTTGACATGTTTGTAGGTACACAAGTTCATGATCAAAGTAGTATTCTAGGTGTCTACATCATCCAAATAAGGTCTTCATCCTTTGTCGTTCACTCATTTGTTCTGGATCTGAACCATTTAGACCAAAGGAATAGCTTCTGTCTGCAGAAGGTGCAATATTCCTGATAACAGACCGTGTTCATGAAAGATCTGCCCCCATTGACCATGTCACCACCACCCAAGGATGACCCCCTTAATTATTTCCTATTCATCATATCCATAGAGGATCCATGGTATGGGGACATCCTTTTATATTTACGCACATAGAAATTCACAGCCCACTTAAACCGTGAGGACAAGCGACGCATCCGACATCAAGACGATCACCATCTTTTTATTGGAGATATTTTATATCATCAAGGAATTGATACCATCCTATGTTGTTGCCTCACCCATGACGAGGCCAAGACAATCCTCAATGATTCTCATAGTGGAGCCTGCAATGGCCACCTTTCAGGACTGGAAACCGCCTAGAAGATTCTACGTGCCGACTATTTCTGGCCTTCCATATTCGCTGATTGCATAGAGGCATTCAAACACGGTCACAACTGTTAGCTCTTTTCCCCAAAGGAAAGAACCCCTCCTGCACCATTACAACCCCTCGTCACTGTCGGCCCTTTTTGCAAATGGGCAATCAACTTCATGAAAATCAACCCTACCTCGGCCAATGGTCATAAATACATCATTATAGTGGTTGATTACTTCACTAAGTGGGCCAAGGCCATGCCCACGTTCGATTGCAAAAGTGAAATAGCAGCACTTTTCTTCTTTTACCACGTTATTTCATGATTTGGTGTCCCCAAACAATTTGAATACACTGTTTGGACTGAGCTTTCAACCATGTTGAAATTCGAACACCAATACTCATCTTCCTACTACCCCCAAGGTAATGGCCAAGTCGAAGTAGTAAAAAAAATCATCAAGACAATGCTCCAAAGGATGGTAGGAAACCACAAAACTAACTGGCACCACATGTGGTTTTCCACCCTATGGGCTTACCATACATCCACAAAGACTGCAACTGGTTTCACCCCCTTTCACCTAGATCCCAAGAAATAGAGAGGCATAAGAATATGAATGCTTCATCTTTCTTGTTCAAGAATCTGGCTTTGTCTATCACATGAGTAGGCTCTCCTTCACTGTCCATAGTGACCCAATAGAGTCCTTTGGCATGTAGTTGGATCTCCATGTCTCCTTTCCATGAGTGGAAATTGAATGGAGTCAAGAGTTCAATGGAAGAAGCCATCTCAAACTACTGTAGAGAATTATTGTAGAGAATTATTTTCACCTGTTAAAACCTGCAAATGACAACAAAAGGGGCACCGTAAGGTCGTACATCCTAAAAATTTTAAGCTTTCATCACACCTAACATAATTGATCAAGTAAGCTTGATCAACAATTTCTTTACTTGGGGTATTAATTGGTAAGCCTTGGCTTTTGGTGCAGTGCTGGAATTTTGAGCTTTTGCTCAATTTTCCATGCAAGATCTCTCAAAAACCATGTTTTTGAGAGATCTGAGCTTCATCCCTCCATGAGCTCTGATACCATATTAATCTGTCACAGTAATCTAGGGACTAAAACACAGTCTCATAAGAGATTTCAGACAATTAAGCATGAAAATGGCATAATGGTGTTGCAATTAGAGTAGCAACTATGTATAATCAAATGAAGAATGAATAATACAATACAATGATCATGCAAGATGCATGAATTCAAAGACAATTCAAATTCCCAAGGAGGTCATTTGAATTGAATGAAGGGGTGTAGCTTAACTAAATGTAAGCCACAATAAACACACTTAGTTAACCAACTAATCAAGTGCCGATTGAATCAACTGAGTCCTAACTGAAGTTAGAGTGCAATGGATGACTGAGTCTAACTGAAAGTAGCTCAAACACATGTCACTAAATGCCAACCAACAAGTGGTAGTGCATCATTAAATCCAGTGAACCTTGATGAGGTTAACTAAAGTCAAACTAGGCATCAAAGGTGGTTAGAGGCACCCTTGTTGACTCCAGTTCGTAAATATTAATAAACATAATAAATATAATGAATTAAGGAACCTTTACCACTCATCTTAACTGATTGTAACCATCAATTAGCAATTAGGTGCATTTATGACACTCAGATCACTCTCGGAGTGCTCCTTGTTTGAAGGAGGAATCCCAGTTAGCCTCCCTGAATGAAGGAGAAGGCTTATTTGGCCTCCTTGACTGAATCTAGGCATGGATGTGCTCATGCTGATCTCATAGTGTGCTCATATGATTTCGATTAAGTCAATAAAACTTAGGATAATGGTTTAACAAGGTCAAATTGACCAAATTAAGTGTGCATGGTGGGTAAATTTCTCCAACACCCCCCCTGAAGCTATACTCGAGAGAAGTATAAACATAAAGTGCATGAATTCTAGGGCCCTATAAACAAAGGCCATAGGTCACCCTGTACAATAATGTAACTCAAACAATGCTCAAAAATAAATATAAGTGAGGAAAAGAGGAAAAACCCAGTGGGAAAAACCCCCCCTCAAGATGAACACTGAAAGCAGTCTAATCATCCTCATGAGCTCACCCCCAATAGTGAATAGAGGTAAGTGAACTTATTTTATAAAAATATCTTGGTGAATATGTCTGCAATCTGCTCATCAGTCGGGAAGTATTGCACAATGATGGTTCTGTCATGCACCATTTCCCTGATATATTGCATGTGTATCTCTATATGATTGGTCCTCTTCCTGGTAACTGGATCTATGGATATCTTAATAGCACTTTGATTGTCACAAAATAGGACAGTGGAAAAATTAATACTAAGATCAAACTCTAAAACAATGCCTTGCAACCAAACAGCTTGGATGCAAGCATTCACCGCTCCTCGGTACTCAGCCTCTGCTGAAGACAATGCTATGGCGGCCTGCTTTTTGCAGGGCCAGCAAATGGGGCCACCACCAAACATGAAGACATATTTGGAACTATAATTTCTATCAATAGAACCACCCATCCAATTGGAATCTATGTAACCAACTAGCTCTAGCTCGGAGTCTGCATCATATTGAATGCCTGTTGGCTATCATGGGCAAACCCGGGTTTACTATGTTTAACCAACAACACCCCTAGCTCACTGGCCCTTTCGGCGACAGAATGCGAAGCGGCCTGAAGTCTCACCCGAAGTGATTCTAATGGGTTGGCCAAGGACTCAAGCGTCTTGGACCAGGTTTTGTGGCAACCTACTTGCGACTCGCAGCTCTGCTAGCTACAAGGCCTCTTTCTCTGCGTGTCACACGACCCTTCTGCTCGTGTTTCCCGATATCCTCGTCTCACAGCTCTTCTGACCGTGAAATATCTCTCTTCCTATTGTGGGGTCCCTTTCCACATCGTGCAACTTCCACTGACTCGCAATGACCCCATCCTTATCACATCACCGCGCACCAGGTGACATGTAACTTCCTCTCCAACGCTAAGTCCTCAACCTATGGTATCGCACATTGTAGCTCCTCTGCCGATGCGGTATTGTCTCTCTGTGATATCCTCCTCCCGCGGCTCAGCGCACTTAGCGTTGTTCGTGTCAACTTGCAGGACTCAACATACCATACTATTAACACTGCGACTAGTGACTGTTTAAACAAAGCATAAATGAACCTACATACAACATGCCCAAGACTTCAACTTATGTTTATCCTTCTATATTACTACGAACTGGACAATGCACACATACATTCAACTGTAAACAAGGCTCAGATAATAACTAACAGATGCAACAAATAAACACAACACATGAATCAATCGCATAACACTCGATTTTAATGTGGTTCACCTCCAGGATGGATGTTACGTTAACATAACTGTGTTTCTATTATATCTTAGGGGAAGGTAAACACAGTTCTGCTGCACCGCATATGCAGCTTGAGATATTCTCTCTTAGATCTCTTCTCTATCTCTATATTGTCTCTCTTACAATATACTCTTCCCTCTCTGTCAATCCCTGTGGATTGTTACAATACAAAATAACAGTAAGCTAACAGACTACTGATGATCTGACTAGCTGGATGGCCTAAAATGCCCAAAATTCCAACCTTTTACAATACAAAATACATCCCTTTATAGGCGGCCCGAAGGTCTCACCATTACAACACTGTGGGCCTGTCCCAATAGTAACCCAACCCTAACAAGTGACAGTCGGCGTATCTGTACTTTGAGGTAGCTGCTATCTGTCACACCACAGCTCTCTGCAGTCTTCCATGCTTCCCGGAACTGACCATGGGTACTATGCACCGCTTCCCTTCACCACAGCTTCCTGCAGTCTTCCATGCTTCCCAGCGCTTACCATGGGTACTGGCACTGCTTCCCTTGCTGTCCTTTGTCTTCAATACCTCGGCCTTGTTGCTCCTTTTCCTTTATGAGGGTAGCTGAGCCCTCCTGTCTTCCGTCGCTACCTTCAATGCAGTGGGTGAGCTCTCTCTTCTCAGCCGCTCAGGTACCATCGTCTTCCTTGACTTCTCTGTCTTCTACGTCATGGTTTCCGGCTCTGATCTATAGCTAGAAACTTGCTACAGTGTCGTAGCTTTGCCTCTTGTATCTCCACCAAAACTATCTATCCGTCAAAATAGAAAATTCTTCTATAGCTGCGGGACCCTACTCCAACAGTCTCCTAACACTTACTTGTGGCTCGTCCCCGAGCCACTACCAGCAAGCTTCTCCTACTGTAGTTTCTCCTTGGCTTCCTGCGAAGTCTGTTGCAGCTTGTCTCAAAGTCCCGCGACTTTGTCCTGCATTGCTGCGACACACTCTCATGCCGAGTCAAGCAAAGCTTGACTAATACTGGCATCTTATATTGCATCAGTTTCCTCTCTGGTGGTAGTGAACTCCCTCACTTTCTGCTCAACTGTATCAACTAACTCAGTGATTTTCTCCTGGTAGGGTTGAAGCAGGTCATTGATGTGTATCTCCTTTGTTCTTAATCGCTGCACTTCCTGCTGCAAGCGGTTCGTCTCCTTTGTCTTCCTCATCTTCTGAAGAGCTTATAAGCTCTTAATTTCTTCTTTCATTGCCACTGTGGTATTTTCTATTTGCTGTATATTTTGCTGGATTTCTACTTTCTCAGGTGGCTGATCCAAGTGTGACCATGTGTCTGTCGCATCATTTAGTACTGACAGTGCATCATCGATGCGAGACTGCATCTGTGCAGTAGTGATTCGAAAGGCCTCTACTCTCGCTTTCTTGTCTGCCTGGGAAGTGTCTCTTGCATGAGCCTCAAGCTCATCGATCTGCGCTTTGTGGTCTTCCTCCATCTTGGCCGCTTCTTCTGCCATCCTGGCTACTATTTCCTCCAGAGCCTTTGCTCTTTCTGCAACTCTTCTTACCTTCTGTGGAAGAGGTAAGGCGTACTCAATGTGACATTGGGGTAACTCCAATGCGATGCTTTGTAGAACTTGAGAAATATCTTGTTCTTTTTCTTCATATGTTCATACTTCATCTGCCTTTTTCTGAAAGCTGGTGGTGAGTGCTGCATTCTTTTGTATTAGCTGCGTATTTTCTTCATAAGTCACAAGCTCTCTACCTCTTAGCTCTACGCTTCGCTGCTGTTGGATCATCTGCAACTAATAAATGTGAAAATCTGCAAGGTTAACCTCAACAGGTTGCCTAAACTATACTGGTGGATCCGTCATCGATGCAGGGAATCTGATGCTCCCTGGTGGAATCAAAACTGTGTTGAGACGACCCTTCACTAGGATCTCCTCATGGGAAATCGACTGTTTTGAACTTTCTCCTACTGGCGCCTTGCTCAATTGAGTGTGGATTATGGCATTTTTCTCAGTCAATGTTTTCAACTCGCCTAGCTGCTGGTCTATGGACCCCTGCAGCTTGCCCTGCGATGCTTGCATCGCCTAAAATGTGTTGCTCATTCTGTCCCTTATTCTTACTGCAATTTGCTCATAGTCATATGCTGTTAATTTAATCTCCCCACTTGGATTTGTAACCTTTTGTTTTTTCTTCATGGGCTCCTCCTCTAATGTATCCTCTGCATCCTGTGTCTAGGTTCTACTCTGTCTTTTCCCTTGTCTAGTGGGTCTGTCTGTGTAGTATCTGATTGTAGAGGTGTGGTATCTTCATACTCTTGCTTCCATTGGGCGTCAAAGTCTTTGATGATGCCTTCGATATCCTATGCTGTCATCTTGAACCAGCTAGGGGCCCAATCATCCCTCTTAGTCCTCTTTGGTCTCAGGTGGATTCTATGGCAGTCCACCATAAAATTAAGCTGAGCATCATAGGTGTCTACAACCTCCTTGCTGATCCATGGTATTTCTAGGATGACTTTCTTCAACAGCGTATAGTATTCATAGAATACTATCGCATTGAGCTTTTTCTTTTCTGGGTGGTTAGTCTCCCACAGGTTTGTATAGCGCATCCCTCTGGGCACACCGCTTGCTAGTTGCCTAAATTGGGTATGGGGCGACTCCTTCCACCCCACAAATGCACAGAGTATAATCAACCATGAAAAATTAAAATAGTGGGTAACCTCATCCTGTGCTGCCAAACAATATTCCTGAAACATATTTAACAAAAATAAAGACCAATTGAACTGTTCCCCCTCTGCAACCTGTATAGCAAGTTTAATTACGGACCCTGTAACTTCCTTGGGCCGGACCTTAGTTAACAGTCTACCTGCAAGCAGACTAGCTGTAAAGCTAAGTGTTTTGTCTGATATGCTTGCAATATCGTAAGCCCTCCCTCCTCTCTGTAGTTGGTACTTGGCAACTAGGGTGGATGATAGCTTGGGTTCCTTGGTCTTTCCTGTTGTATCTATCGTCGGGTGTTTCCCAGTCTTGGATAGTCCGGTGATGCGATGTATGAGGTCGATGTTCAAATAGACCTTGTTACCAAGCCAAAGGTAACCTCTATGTAAACAAGAAAGTAGGATTCACACCACGGCATTAACCTCTGCGCCGTGTCCGAAATGTGGTAGTCTCAATAGATTGAGCAGGCCTGAGCTCTCAAGGATATGAACATGGTCCATGGGAATATATTCGTCTGCACCCGTCCTTGGGTTCTTCTGAATTGTAAGGTACTGATCCGGATAGAACTAGGGATATGCCTTAGTGTCGGCCAGGTTATAATCTATGAATTTAGCAACAACTGCATATCCTAATAGGTCTCCATCTTCCTTTACTCGAGAATCAATCTATGGTATGGGAACAGGAAACTTACCACTCTTGGGAATTTTTACTTTTGGTGCGTCTTCAGCTCATGGCATAATGTAGTCTGCTGCAGTATGAACTTCTTCCTCCAACTCCGAATTAGATTCTTCTACTATCTGAGAATGGCTCCTTGTCTATGGCGGTTGTCTGGCTTGTGATGAACTTGTCTGGGCACCCTTAGGTGGTGTCGTCATAATACCTCTAAGGCCGTCACGCTTGAACCTTCTCACAATGTCTTCTAAAGGTTCCTCCTCGGACAGAACCCACTTGGTGGAATATCCTGGGCGTACAATGGCTTCAAAATCTAGGAATCACAGCACTCTATAACGGGGTGAACTCTGCACAGGAAACTCTCAACAGCTTACTCTATAGCTCTTGGGTTTTTGCAAGTGTAACCCTCTTCGAATGAACAATTCCTGCTTTTACTCCGAAGGAAAAAATCCCGTATGCAACGGTCATCTAGACTGAACCCGTCGGTCGTAATGATTACATGGATGAGACCACACCTGTCATCCAATCCTCAATAAATGCTGAAATCCAATCACATTTCCATCGAAGCATGTGTGTACAGGCGCCGATATCGTCGAAGATTTGCCAAATATGGAAACTTAATTATGCTGCTACCAAATCTACGGTAAGGTATACCGGTCATTTCCTCATTAATTTCCTGTCAGAAGGTGACTTGACTGGCCCTCTGTCGGTTGTAAAACTAGGTATGTGGCACGGGGAAACATCGCATTTCTGCGCTGCAACACTGCATCACCTGCGCAAACAAACAAGCATTTTTTTTCCCCGCAAGCCACTGATGACTTGCGCAAAATGAACTGACCTTATGCGATTCCTCATACTTGTAATACCTGCCGATGTAGACTAGTTCCCGGTGCGATGCCTCCTTTCAACCACACTGGACATCTGCACCACCATGAACTGGCTAAGATAGGGCTGAGAGGTGGGGTGGCTATCACTATAGAGATTAATACTACTGTCGTTAATCAATGTGAGAAGAAGCTCCCCATTCAGCTGGCTGAGCTGAATGGCACCTCCCTCTGTAATTTGCTGTATCTGATATGGCCCCGGCCAATGCATCTTGAACTTCCCTAGAAACTTAATGAATTTACTATCATAAAGGAGTACTAGGTCTCCGATCTGGAAAGTCTTACTCTTAATGTGTCTGTCATGCCAATCTTTTTCTCGTGCCTTCTGCACTTTCTGATGGAATCCAGTGATGAATCTGTCTTCCTCTAAGGCAAGCATCTATGCTAGCCTTTCCTCCACTGTGTCTGTATCAGTCATCCCAGTAATCTGAGTGATTCTTAAACTGGGAAGAATATACTCCATAGTCATAATAGCCTCCTGTCCATACACCAAGCTGAAAGGTGTGTGTCCTGTAAGTTTCTTGCATGTGGTCCTATACACCCATAATACATCGTTAACTCTGAGGTCCCAATCATTCCTTTGGCTATTGCAGATCTTAGTAAGAGTGTTTTCTAAAATCTTATTGAAGGCCTCCACCGTACCATTAGCCTATGGGTGGTAGGGAGTGCTCTTATGGTGCTGAATCTGAAATTCTTCTATCAAGGCCTCAATGGTGCGGTTCAAGACATGTGTGCCTTGATCGCTCATCAAAATTACGAGGCAGCCAAATCTACTGATGATGTTCTCAAAAAGGAACTATGTGGCTGTAGCAGCATCACAATTTCTTACTGCTTTGGCCTCTGCCCATCTAGTGAGGTATTTTGTCCCAGTGATAATATATCTCACACCAGTGCACTTCCCTGGTGGGTTTATAGGACCCACAAAGTCTATAGCCCACTTGTTGAATGCGCGTAGCGTAACCTACGGTCGCAGCGGCATTTCATCGCGTCGCGAGGGTTTTCCTACCCTCTGGCAGATATCGTAGCATCTATAAAAGTCCTTGGTGTCCTTATGCAACGTAGGCTACCATAATCCTGCCTCTAGGATTTTCTGCGCAGTCGAATTTCCTACGAAATGACCTCCTGCGGTTCCTAAATGTGCCTCTCTGATAATAGCGTCTTTTTCATGCGGCATCACACATCTGTGCAAAACTTCATCCGGTCCTAACTTGTATAGGTGTTCTGTGATCAGGGTGAAATCTGCTGCTTTAACAACCAACTGCTTCTTTTGCTGCTTAGTAAACTCATCAGGTGCCAATCCTGTAGTGAGAAAGTGAATAATATCAGCATAGTAGTCATCTGCGATCTGGATAGAAAACAACTGTGCATCTGGCAAATTGTCCTCTAGGTTACTTGGCTCTTCTCCTGAGTCTATCCGCAATAGATGATCAAGTCGAGCATTCAATATTCCTGGTTTCACAATGATTTCAAAATCATACTCCTGAAAGAGGAGTAACCATCTACAGATTCTTCCCCCTAACACTGGCTTATTGACCAGATACTTCAATGCAGAATGGTCAGTAAATATCTTGAACGAGGCACCCAATAGTTAGTGCCTAAACTTCTGCAGCGCATACACCATAGCTAAGCCTTCTCTTTCTGTCGTGGTGTAGTTTTTTTCTGTTGTTGATAGCTTTCTACTGGAGTATGCGATAGGATGATCAATATCCCTTTCTCCTGGTTGCATTAAGACAACCCCTAGGGCAATGCCAGATGCATCCACATGTACATGAAATGTCTTAGTCCAGTCTGGAAATACCAGGATGGGTGATGTAACCATCTTTTCTTTAAGCATGTCTAGACTTTACTGACATTCCTCATTCCATAGGAATTTTATGTCTTTCTTTAGCAATTTCCCCATTGGTGTTGTAATCTTTGTGTAGCCCTTAATGAACTTTCTGTAATACCTGGTATGACCAAGTGTTGTCCTCAGTTGCTTGACTGAGTTAGGTGCTGGAATATTTACAATGATGGCAATCTTTGCGGGATCTACCATCAAGCCTTGTTTTCACACAATGTGACCCAACAAAATACCAAATGGTGCACAAAATATACATTTCTTCAAGTTTAGAGAAATCTTGTACTGCCTACATTTCTCTAACATCAGTCTTAGATCTCCTATGTGCTTGTCAATTAATCCAAATACAGTCCAATCATTAAAATATACTTCTAGGAATTTATGGATGTATTATTTAAATACAGCAACTACTACTCTAGAAAATATAGTTGGCACATTCTTAAGACCAAAGGGCATTACCGTATACTGGAACGAGCCCCATTCTGTTGCAAAGGTGGTCTTAGATCAGTCTTCTGGGTGTATTCTGATCTGATGGTAGCCTGAAACACCATCAGTGAAGGATTAGGCCTCCTGTCCTCCCACGTTGTCTAATACCTCATCAGTGAACGGTGTCGGAAATGGATCGTAGAGCGATGCATCGTTGAGCTTGCGCAGATCGACACAGATCCTGATGTCTCCTTTGGTTTTCTTCTCTTGTACAACCATGGGGCTAACCCATTCGCTTTCTTCTACTGGCTCAATGATTCCTGCTGTTAGCATCTTATCGATCTCATCCTTTACTTTTTCTTTGTAGCATGGATTTAGTCTATACGGACGCTGTTTCACTGGTCTAGCATCCTCCTTCAATGGTATCCTCATGACTCCCAGGTCTCCAACTATTCCCTTCATCTCTGTGAACTTGGTGGGAAATAGGTCCTGATAGTCATGTAACAAGTCTGCAATCTATCTGACTGTTTCATCGTTCCAATAGTCTCCAATAGAGGAAAACTTAGGTTCTGTGTCTGTGCCAATATTTATCTTTTTAATCTTGATGGGCTCTGTGATTGCTGGAATTTCTAACTGTGGTCCCTCAACATCACGAGTGCCTTCTGACTCTGGAATGTTGGTGTCATGAGGATCCTCATCCTCCTCCTTTGGTTCTGATGCAAAATTATAAAACTCTAACGCCTCTTTTAGCTGGATAGCCCACTTAGGTTGAGCTGACACCGATATGGTACAATCCTCAAATATCTTACTCTTTATTACTTGTAGGGCCTGATCAACACTGGATACTCAGATTCAAAAGTGAAGGTGAGTAGGAAGCTGTCTATCATAAGTGGCCATGTAGTTGTTCCCTTGCGCAGTTCAGTCTCTGTATACCAGTTCCTTGGAACTGTATCCAAAGTATGAATGAATCGGTGAACCCATTCATCCTCGGGAATGTCCGACCAATTCTGCTCGCATGTCTGAATGTGTGATATGGGGTCACTCTCTCCTATGTATTTCTGCTAGACATACTCTCTGTCAACATAAAATATAATCACCATGAATCTCTTGATATCATCCCATGATGTGATGTTCTCTTTATGTGCATACCACCATCTTGTAGGTGTGGTTCGTACTGCAAGGTCCATAGCTGCGGTCCTCTGCTCGTGAGGGATTTGTTGTTCAAACTGCTCGAGAAAGTCCTGGATATCTATTATACCATGAAAGGATGGAATCTCATTGATCTCTGTGCCAATCCATCATAGTGACTTAGTCAAGTACACGCATCTACTCGCTGAGACTTCGTGAAGTCTGTTATGCCAGTTCTCTAGACCAACATCTGAATCTGATGCGCATGAGTTGTCGCATCGCCAACTAATATTCCCTTCTGCAGTTGGATTGATGTAGTCACTCTGGTTTGTGGTCATATGAAAGAGACTCTCCATGTTATGTGCCTCCTCCTCTGCTCGGATAGGTTCAATATATCTAGGACCCTAAAAAGGATCCAACGGTGCGATGGCCCGGATCTGCGTGTCCTCAAAGGTCATTTTTCTTCTCTTTAATTCGATAACGGCCATGTTATCGATCACCCAATCAATGCCTAATAGTTCTGGATATGGTCTACTATCGCCAATGATCTCTATAAATTCAAAGTCCGCAAAGCTGCGAACTCCGTCAATGTCAACTGGCACCTGTGGTAACCGACCCAGAGGTGATACACGCTGCTGATTAGCTAATATCAGATGGATAGGCAATCTGACTAACTTAGGGCTACCCATCTGTTCCCATGTCTGCTTAGTCAGAACATTCACGTCTGATCCTAGATCTAGGATTACTATGTTTAACCAACAACACCCCTAGCTCACTGGCCCTTTCGGCGACAGACCGCGAAGCGGCCTGAAGTGTCACCCGAAGTGATTCTAATGGGTTGGCCAAGGACTCAAGCATCTTGGACCAGGCTCTGTGGTAGCCTACTTGCAACTCGCAGCTCTGCTAGCCACGAGGCCTCTTTCTCTGCGCGTCGTGCAACCCTTCTGCTCGTGTCGCGTGATCTCCTCGTCTTGCAGCTCTTCTAACCGTGAGATCTCTCTCTTCCTATTGCACGGTCCCTTTCTGCGTCGCGCAACTTCCACTAACTCGCGATGACCCCAGCCTTATCGCATCGCCGTGCACCAGGCGGCACATAACTTCCTCTCCAACGCTAAGTCCTCACCTATGGTATCACGCACCACAACTCCTCTGCCGGTGCGGTATCGCCTCTCTACGATATCCTCCTCCCGTAGCTCAGCACACTTAGCATTGTTTGTGTCGACTTGTAGGACTCAACATACCAGATTGTTAACACTGCGACTAGTGACTGTTTAAACAAAGCATAAATGAACCTACATACAACATGTCCAAGACTTCAACTTATGTTTATCCTTCTATATTACTGTGAACTGGAAAATGCATACATACATTCAACTGTAAACAAGGCTCAGATAATAACTAACAGATGCAACAAATAAACACAACACATGAATCAATCGCATAACACCCGATTTTAACGTGGTTCACCTCCAAGATGGAAGTTACGTCCACAGAACTGTGTTTCTATTATATCTTAGGGGAAGGTAAACACAGTTCTGCTGCACCACATATGCAGCTTGAGATCTTCTCTCTTAGATCTCTTCTCTATCTCTATATTGTCTCTCTTACAATATACCTTTCCCTCTCTGTCAATCCCTGCGGATTGTTACAATACAAAATAACAGTGAGCTAATAGACTACTAATGATCTGACTAGTTGGATGGCCTAAAATGCCCAAAATGCCAACCTTTTACAATACAAAATACATCCCTTTATAGGCGGCCCAAAGGTCTCGCCATTACAACACTATGGGCCTGTCCCAATAGTAACCCAAGCCTAACTAGTGATAGTCGATGTATCTATACTTTGAGGTAGCCGCTATCCATCACACCACAGCTCTCCGCAGTATTCCATGCTTCCCGACGCTGACCATGGGTACTATGCACCGCTTCCCTTCACCACAGCTTCCTGCAGTCTTCCATGCTTCCCAGCGCTGACCATGGGTACTGGCACTGCTTCCCTTGCTGTCCTTTGTCTTCAATACCTTGGCCTTGTTGCTCCTTTTCCTTTATGAGGGTAGTTGAGCCCTCCTATCTTCCACCGCTGCCTTCAATGCAGTGGGTGAGCTCTCTCTTCTCAGCCGCTAAGGTACCATCATCTTCCTTGAATTCTCTGTCCTCTATGTCATGGTTTTCAGCTCTGATCTGTAGCTAGAAACCTACTATAGTGTTGTAGTTCTGCCTCTTGTATCTCTGCCAAAACTGTCTATCCGTCAAAATAGAAGCTTCTTCTATAGCTGCAGGACCCTACTCCAACAACGCCGTAGGTCCTGGTTCCCTGAATATACTGGAGGATCCTCTTGGTTTCCTTCCAATGAATATCATGGTGCTGCTGCATGTATGTTCACACAACATTCATGGCATAACATATATCAGACTGAGAATGAGTCAAGTACAACAAGCTACCAATCAGCTGTCGATAAATAGTGCAGTCCATGGGAGGTGTGATTTTTCCTTCTTCAAGGTTGATCCCTGAAAGGAAAGGGAGTGGAACAGACTTAAATTTAGCCATGTTAAACTTTAATAATAGTTCTAATATTTATTTTTACTGAGTGACCATTATCACATCAAAATTTTGCTCATTTTCAAGCCCCAAAAATTCCTTTAAGAGTCCCAAATCCCTCATTTCAAATGCATTGTGGAGAGCAATTTTGATGACTCAAATAGAAGCAACTGTGCTACCTGTGATCAGTAAGTCATCAAAATATAAAACAATAATAATAAAATTACCATCAAACTTCTGTGTATACATGTTTGGATCTAATCTACACCTTTGGAAGTTTTGCGAGAGAAGGAAGGCATCCATCTTGGAATACCACTCTCTTGGGGCCTGTTTTAACCCATATAGTGACTTCTTTAGTTTGAAAACCAAAGATGGATCAGAGATGTAGCCCTCAGGATACTTCATGTATATCTCCTCATGAATATCTCCATGCAGAAAGGAAGGCTTAACATCCATATGATGCACTTCCCAGTGCTTAGATGCAGAAATTGCCAAAACTAGGCGGATTGAGTCCATTTTTGCAACCGGTGCAAAAGTATTATGGTAGTCCACACCTTGGACCTGGGAGAAAATTTTTTATACCCAGAATTTCCTTATATTTGTAGGTAGTTCCATCAATATAAAACTTAGTCCAAAACACCCACTTGCATTGAACCAATTTCCTCCCCGAAGGAAGAGAAACTAGTTCCCAAGTAGTGTTTTTCTGAAGAGAATTCATCTCTTCATCCATGGCAACTTGCCATCTCGGATCCTTCCAAGCATGGTAGTAAGAATTGGGATTAGAAATTATCATTAAGTAATAATTTTTGGATAGAAAATAATCAGGAAAAAAGAGCGCAATACCTGCTCTTTGGAAATCAGATTAGGTTCTCCTTGGATCATCCAGATTTCCAATGTTATCACCTGCGGAGGAGAGTGTATGTCGGGCCCATGTTGGGAGATGATTTTGTACTTCAGGTTCTGATTTAAAATTTTATGTTTTCTGTACATTGATATCATAAATCATAGGATCCAAATCAGGGTCATCACCCCCAATTACATCATCCAAATATTCAGTAGAATAGGAAAGGAATTCAGCAGTTTTCTCCTTCACTAGTTCCACCTCCTGAAGAGGCTCATCGAACATGACACTCCTTTCAATGATGATATGTTTTGTTTTGATATATAGTATCTTGAAACCTTTATATTCATCAGTATATACAATAAAAATACATTCTATTCTTTTCGGTTGCAAAGCCCTCCTTTTATCAAGCAGAATTCGGGCCCATGCAGTGGACCCAAACACCCTCAGATTTGACACATTCGGCTTGTGTACAAAATATGATTTGGAGGGGGTATTTCCTTTCACAAATGAGTTTGGAAATATTTTATGAATATATGCTACATCATGCATGGCTTCATCCATGCAAATTTGCATCCAACTTCTTTGATTCCAACATATAGGTGGTCATCTCCTTGAGAGACCGATTCTTCCTCTCCGCTACACCATTCTGCCGGGGAGTGTACGGGACTAAATGATAGATATGAATACCACTTTGGGAACACATATGTAGTAAATCACTACTGATATACTCCCCACCATTATCAGATCTCAAAATCTTTATCTTTTTTCCAGATTCATTCTCAATCAAGGCCTTCAATTCAGTGAATTTTTCCAAGATTTCTGACTTCTTTTTTATAAAAAGACCCATGTGTATCTGGAAAAGTCAGCAAATTAGAGTCAGAACATACCTTGATCCATTCATGTATGTGATAATCATGGGACCACTGATATCAGAATGTATCACTCCCAAGATGCATGATGCTCATCTTGCCTTCCCCCGATCGAACTCATGCTCATGGTGCTTTCCAACAACAAAACCCTTGCAAATTCCAGTGGTAGCTTTGATGATCGGGAGGCCTTAAACCATAGAATTTTTCTATAATTGCTGCAAGTATTTGAAGTTTAGATGGCCGAACATTTCATGCCACAGTATACTAACTTCATTTCCATGAGTCAGCAATGCGGTGGGTTTTGCATCTACCACAAAATGGGAGAACTCGTAGGCTTTTGCATGATGGTTTGCAAGGCATTTTGCTACAAGTTTTTTGGATGCAAGTTCTGTGATATCTACATCATCCAGGATAAAGGATACTCTCTTGGGAACTCCTGTATGTGTCATTTTATAAACACTTAGGAGGTTTGATGCAAGAGATGGTACATACAGAACATTGGAAAAATAACCATGCTCAAGATCTACAGTACCTTGTCCTTCAGATATGATTGTGGAGTCATATCCCATGTGGATGGGAATGGATTTTCTGTTCTCCAAAGATGAGAAAGAGTTTCTTTCAGCCATCATGTGATTCGAAGCTCCAGAATCTATCAAGAGTCCTTTGGACTTCGAAGTGCTTGCGATGAGAGCATGACCTCTTTCATGCTATGGTTCCCGATCTTGTTGATCTCTCCTCCAAAATATTTCACGAAGATTGATGTGATTTTTCTCAAGAAGAGAAATAGCTTCATCAAGTTTATTTTTCATGCAAGCATGTTCAGGGTGGAAGCCCTTCTTGCAGTATGAACACTTGACTTTTTCCTTTCCATGATGCCCTTTTCTTGTGTTATTCTTTGAGCCGGAAGGATCTTCATGCTATTGGTTTTCAACTTTAGGATTAGGATCTTTGAATTTGGTTTTTTGGTTCTTCTATTGCTTTCCTTTAACATTCATATCTTTGGGCCCTGAGACATAGAGGGCTTGATCACGAGAGGATCTAATGATACCCATCTGGACAAGCTTATCATGTTGACTTGTTAGGGACTCAATGAAGGCATTGAGTGAAGGAATATTCCATCTAGGGGTTGTGAGCTTCCCCGCATAGAATGCAGAGACAAAAACCAAATAATCAGCTCCAAGTTTGGAGAGAATGGTGAGGATGAGATGATCATCTTCCTTCTCCATCTTACATTGTCTCAACAGTAAGACAATATGCTTGAACTTTATGAAAAATTCAGTTAAGGTCTCGAAATTCGAAGGCTGGAGAGACATCAACTCGTTTTCAAGCTGGTAAACTCTCAAATCATCCTATTTTCCATACAGGGTATCCAATTTGTCCCAAATTTCCTCTGGATTCTTCAATCTCGAGAGATGGAAAAGAAGATCCTGGGAAATAGAGAGGCACAAGAATTTGAATGCTTCATCTTTCTTGTTCAAGAATATAGCTTTATCTATCACATGAGTAGGCTCTTCTTCAATTTCCATAGTGACCCAGTAGATTCCTTTGGCATGTAGCTAGATCTCCATGTCTCCTTTCCATGACTAGAAACTGAATGGAGTCAAGAGTTCGACGGAAGAAGCCATCTCAAACTATTGTAGCAAATGCTTTTCACCCATTAAAACCTACAAATCAGAACAAAAGGGGCACCGTAAGGTCATACATCTTGCACATTTTAGGCTTTCATCACACCCGGTATAATTGATCAAGCAAGCTTGATCAACAATTTCTTTACTTGGGGTATTAAGTGGTAAGCCTTGGCTTCTAGTGCAGTGCTGGAATTTTGAGGTTTTACTCAATTTTTCATGCAAGATTTGTCAAAAACCATGTTTTTGAGAGATCTAAGCTTCATCCTGCTATGAGCTCTAATACCATATTAATCTATCACAGTAATATAGGGACTAAAACACAATCTCATAAGAGATTTCAGACAATTAAGCATGAAAATGGAATAATGGTGCTGTAATTGGAGTAGCAACTCTGTATAATCAAATGAAGAATGAATAATACAATACAATGATCATGCAACATGCATGAATTCTAAGACAATTCGAATTCCTGAGGAGGTCATTCGAATTAAATGAATGGGTGTAGCTTAACTGACTATAAGCCACAGTAAACACACTTAGTTAACCAACTGATCAAGTGCTGATTGACTCAATTGAGTCCTAACTGAAGTTGAAGTGCAATGGATGACTTAGTTTACCTGAAATTAGCTCAAACACTTGTCACTACATGCCAACCAAAATGTGGTAGTGCATCATTAACTACAATGAACCCCAGTGAGGTTAACTGATGTCAAACTGGCCATCAGAGGTGGTTGGAGGCGCCCCTATTGACTCCAGTTCATATATTAATAAAAATAATCAATATAATGAATGGAGGTGTCTTCACCACTTAGATTAACTGATTGTAACCATCAGTTAGCAATTAGGTGCATTTATGACACTCAAATCACTCCCGGGGTGCTCCTTATTTGGAGGAAGCTCAGTTAGCCTCCCCGAATGAAGGAGAAGGATTAGTTGGCCTCCTTGACTAAAGGTAGGAGTGGGTGTACTCATGATGATGTCATACTGTGCTCATTTAATGCTGATTAAGTCAATAAAACTTAGGATAATGGTTTAACAAGGTCAAATTGACCAAATTAAGTGTGCATGGTGGGTAAATGTCTCCAACACCCGGACCACTACCTAGAGGATGGATCATTTATTTTGTATGAATTTGGAATATACCTACCTCTGAACTTGCACTCACATCACATGTAATCCAGTCCACCCACCACAACTCACACAAGACTCTCTTGACCTCTGTCTGAGAGCCACCTAGGTTTGCGTGCCTCTGTCGTACCGACTCACGTTCCTATGCAATGATCTATCGTGTGCATGTATTGGTATATTCAAGAGACACATGCTCAATCCATACTACACGAATGACCTTTGGACCACTGTCCATTGTCCTGGCATGGGGGCACCATCAGTGCCCCCTCGATCCGTTGACCATATTGGAGTTTATCTCCTTTTGCAGATTATGTAGACTACCATCTAAAAAGGACCACCTTGGCACATTCAAGCCAATACAATTCCCCTATGCATCCTTTTATGCTTTCTCGAGTAGAGGGGTTGAACTTTATGAAGAATCTCACCATGGGTTGTCTTTAAGCTCTTTTCCATCCTTCTCATCAAGAAAAGATCATCAAGCAAACTTGGTTTTGTTCATGCTAGTAAAATTATTTTAATGGTTGTCTAGTTAGTATAGGTTTAACCTTTTCTGGCCTGATTGGACTGCAAATAGTGAAGAAGTCTCCCATCCCACAAAGGATGGGCGAGCTCTCCTATGTACACTTTTAACCTTTTTTAGGCACAAGAGACTATCAATGAAAAAGAGACCGCACTAGAGTCTTCTTCATGATTTCAGACTCTCTAAAATTGAAAGCACGACTGAGCATTTACTTTCTTCGGCTTGCTAAAAATACATGAGATCATACCACAATGGTTTCTTTAGACACCACCCCACATATGACAGTTCGACAACATTCCCACTTTGGGTCACCTTTGTTTAGAGTACTCTGTGATGTGTCTTCCTTGGATCCCATCAATACAAAAAGTGTCTACCTCCCCCAAGTATTTCCCATCTACAATTACATTCCCGGTATTACAGCTATGATTCCTTTCCCATGAGTCAGTTTCATTTGCTTCCTGGTCTGCCTTGTTGTCATACTATGAACAAAGGAATTTTGAGTCCCCCATGATTCCCTACCCCTGTTCAACTCCTCTCCCCCCATTCAGTGAGGCAGTCCTCATATTGTCTCACATCTTTTGGTTATCTCCCTCGTACTTCTGGTCAAGGAAACACCATTTCCTTGGCCAGTTGCAGGTCTCCCTCTATCGACAACAACACACATATTCCAGAGGATAGACCCATAGGTCCCTATATCCTGGTTGATGAGTTCCTTGGACCATTTGAGAGGAATCCTTAGTGCCTCTTAGGATTGTTTTTTCTCACATGCTCGACTCCAGCTACATCATCGCACCGTTGAGATTTGTACAGGGTATTGGTCAGTGCAGTATTGGGTCGAAGACCCCAAATGTCACCTGACTCTACCACATTGATGAGGCTATTTAAGGTTTCATTGGAGATAGTGTTCAAAATCCCCAGAGCAGTGCTTCTATATAGATTTATGATTGATGCAGCATATTTGTACCATAGAGACTCTGACCCTTCGTCAGTAAGTACCTACAACTATGTACCATTCCAGATCCATCGGGTCATTAATAATGAAGATATAGCATTCCATGAGAATTCCATGGGTCCAATGTATCAGTTCTTCAGATCAGTATTGTATTCATCCTCTTATCGAGGAAACCACTATTGTAACAATAGTTGTATATGATCAACTCTTGCATTATAGAGCTTAGATCACATTATTCTTTTGACATCATTACAAGCATGAGTATGCCCACCTTGTCTATATACATGTCACACATTATTTGTATCTCACCCATTAATGGGAACCACATTAATACAAAAATCAAAATCCACCATGCTCGAGCCTAGGAAGCACCACCTCTCCCCAGAAAATCATATGATGTATGTCGGCCATACGATGAGCTCTTGCACTCACACATCAGGGGGAAATATATTAACCCAAAAAATCCCTCAATGAGCTCTACGTAACCTACACCACCCAAGACATCTATCTCACTACCCTCATTTGACCCCCACACCCCTACAAAGGCTCAAAAACATAAAAAAGGGATTAAAAACCTCTAAAAAGAGCCAAAATAGCTCTCATAGGGGATAAAACCTCCAAAAAGGGGCTAAAACCCCTTAAAGGAGCTTAAAATCCTGAAAGAAGCTAAGAATTCGGTGAAAGGGTCTAAAGCCCTGACTAAGGGATTAAAACCCTAAAGCTCTAGAAAAAACTATAAATAGAGGGGTGAGGGTCACTCTCAAAACACTCATTCTCTCCCTATCGTTATGCTTCCTATGTGAGTGCCTTGAGACCCTTTGCCTCTCAAGTCATTCACCCTACCTCTCCTCCATTGCTCCACAAGCCAAGTCTCCATCCCATAGAGAGAGGTGCTTCCAAAAGCTAGGGCATGGCGACCCATTTCCACCAATAATGAAGGTATAATTGTGTTTTATTTCATTTTTATTTTAGTTTTCTAACTTATTTTGTTTGCATGTTTGTTTGCTAATGGTTTTATGCAGGTTCTCCTTTGATTTCTTGTAGTTGTCTTTTGTTTTCTAACCATTTCCTACAGGTTTCCATGGCTGAAAGCTAATGTTTATGTGCATGGTTGTCTTCCACATACAGGAACCCTACCCTTCTATCCTATAGACAGAAGGTACTTATTCATACCCGTATCTAGGGTGAAATCCCTACTACACTGGGGAATCCAAAGAAACAAATGGGGAACCATAGAAACAAATTAGGGGAGCTTAAATGCTCTAAAGGGTGTATAGGGATTTTGACATTATCCCAAGGGCTCCAAGGGTTTCAGACTTGGGATTGGACAAGGTCAAAAAGTATCCTTTGACATTGATAGACTTCTAACACTAAAGAGATCCTCAAGGGGCACCAAGACACACCAACGCACACCTATTGGCATAAATGACAATTTATTCAACATCAAATCCATGTATAAAAAACTAGGTCATGGCTACCAACATACAAACTAGATCCATGACAATCACAAATCAAATTTGGACATAACTACTAGAAATACACTATAGATATATGTCATCATGACTCAAACTTGAACATTTTTTCCAGACATACATTGTGAATTTATGTAGTGACTCAATCACAAAATACTCCATTACAACCTCTGGAGAGGAAAATATTCAAGTGAATGACTAAACACCCAGGGTCTTCATCACAATCTCACATCATACGATTATATCCATGTGAATATATTTTATGATGCAAAACATGCTATAAACCACTTGATTATCAATCAATAATGTATACCATTAACAAGTGCAAGGGAAACCACCATTGATTTCAATGACTCCTAACGTACCCTAGTACATTCCTCTGAATGTGAATAAATAAGTTGAAGTCTAACAATTGGTGGAATATTTCAATAAGAGGCTAATGATGGAAGCCTACTGTCAAAAGTGAGGAAACATGTCATTGAGGCATGTAAGATTCAAGGTACTAACTGGATTCTAATACTAATTCCTGTATGATGTTTCGTTGTTAATGGGAATAGACTCGTTGAAGGAGGGCCACGATGTTTCCCCCATCATCGACATGAAACTAGAACAAAAGTGGCTTGAAGTGATCTTGATTATGGAGAAACCATGGGACTCACTCGGAGATGACCAACACAAAGGAACGTAAGATAACTGTAAAGGTCAGTTGTGGTAATAGACTCCCCTTGAACATTGAACAACATGAAAAATGACTTGGCATCATTGAATCATCGAGGAAAATACCAGAGATAATGCAAAGAAAAGACAATGCATTCTTTGAATGACTCAAATGAGTAAATTATAAATTCAAGCACAACATAACTAAAAAACAAGAACAATTATTACAATGGATGCATGTGGATATTTACATCAATGAGTGCTAAAATTATTGTGCAAAATGTTTGCAATAGTAAATCATTATCAATAACTCAATAGATAGTTTAAAATACTAAACAATGGCATGAATAACCAAGCAAATTTGAATCCTAGAGAGATCATTCAAATTCAATGCATGAGAGTGGCTCACTAGTTAGTTAACACCACTTGAAACATCAACTAACCACTTAAATACAATGTAATTGAATCTAACAGACTTAGAGGAAATTCAAAACTGAGTCTAACTAAGTCAATTCTCAACTAAATGCCAAAAAATAGGTGAGGGCGCCTTTCTATTTCTAATTAACTGAAAATTATGTGAAATTAGGTCAAATACGGTAGAAGGGTGCCTTTCAGACTCTAGTTAACTAAAAATTAGGTGAAAATTATCCCAATGGACTCAATTGGGTTCTTTAATCATGCAAATCATCCTAGTTTGGTTACCTGAATGAAGGAGGAGGCCCATTTAACAAAAATTCTAAGGTTTGTCGTTACACCAAAACCTACAGATGTTGATGAACATTTGAAACCAAGCACAAGGCCCTATAATCAGGAGTGGTGATTAGACTACATTTTCATATTCTCGTAGGGGCGACGGTTACACCATGCGGTTGTACTGATACTCTAACCAAAATTGATGAGATGGCGATGATGTAAGCACCTTTTTGAGTCAAAATAATTAGGATGAGTGCTAAATTAGGTTGTTAAGCCCAAATAAATGATGTATAGTTGGAAAATTACTACAACACCCTCGCTTAAGATAATATCATGTGGATGAATAAAAATAAAGAGGATCCCAACAATAAAGGCCATAGGTCACCCTGTACAAAAATAATCCAAAAGATGCTCAAAATGTAAGTGAGAAAAGAGGGGAAAACCTCGTGGAAAAGAAACCCCCCCCCCCCCTCCCTCCCTCAAGATGAACACTAGAGGATCTAATTTGTCCTAACCATAGTATAAATCACACCTAATAGTGAATTAAAATAAGATAACTTCTTCTCGGTGAAGCTCTTGGTGAAGATGTTTGTAATTTTCTCATCTGTAGGGAAATCATTTTGTAGTACAATGGTTCTATCATGCACGAGATCTCGGATGTAGTGCATGTGGATATCAATATGTTTGGTCCTCTATCTATGAAATATATATGTCAAGATATTGATAACACTCTGATTGTCACAAAAACTGATATTATAATTGGTTCTACCAACATCAAATTCAACTAGAATACCCTACAACCAAACTGCCCGAATGCAAGCATTGACTACTCCTTGATACTCTTCCTATGCGAAAAATAAGACAATGGATTCCTTATTTTTTCTTGACCATAAAATAGGCCCTATAAAAATCATGAAAAAATATAAGGAAGTGGAATTCTGATCAATTCTATCACCTTCCCAATCTAAATCAATGAATCCAACAAAGTCAAGATCGGAATACACAACATAGTGAATGCCAAAATGTCGCGTACCCTACAAATAATGTAGGATGATTTTAAATGTAATCCATTGAATTTTATGGGGATACTATATGTACCTTGACACAACACTCACAGCATAATAAATATCATGCCTAGTGTTAGCACTCAAAATATACCCAAGGTTGTAAAAGGTAATCTTAAGGTAACAACAAAAACCACTTTAGAAAGAAACTGGATTTTCTTTCAGGAGAGGGATCTCTCAGATATAAATTTAACAGGACCAGATATTGAAGTCAAAAATTTAAGTTATGCAGATGGTTGAAACAACACATATAACCATTGGGAAATGGAGTCAAAATGGATAAAGATAATACAAATATTTATACATGGAATCCCAACAAAGGAAAGATAATCATTCAGTTGCAGTGATTCATTGATTTTCAGGCGATAAGAGAGAAACATGAACATTCCATCAATATAGAGCATCACAGGATGAATTCCATATCAACTTTAGAGGAATTATTTGTGAATATCTGAAACAATAGCCAAATCATAACATGTATGAATTCTGGAACTATTAAACACTACATTCAGATATGAAAGAAAACAGAATGGAAGGTAAACACTTAGAAAACAATCACATGGAAAGAAGGCACATACTGTAATATAAATGACACATGAATATTTGAAGATCAACCAACATTTGGCTCTATAATTTCATTCAAAAATCATAAATTTCTCAAAAACATCAGTCCAAACTTATGGGTTCCAACCCCCAATACATCCAATAAATTCAAATATATACAAAAATAGTTTCTTCCCAAGAACTTCAATAACCAATTAATCTGTTAATCAAAGTTTTTGTAACCATATCCCTAATAACTAGGAATCATAATTACATGCTTTGATTCAAATAACAGATTTCTTGATTATAGCAAACTTAGTAACTGCAAGGTATCCCAAACAAACAGCTTCACGAACTACAACACCCGTCTTCATGAATGAAGTATGTACTTGGTCTTTCCAAATTTATCCACGATCTTCCATTGTTCCACATTTGGAGTGTCGTATTCTGTCATCTCTCTTATTGACATCTCCAAATCCACATAATCTTCATAAGACACGACAGGCAATTCTTTCTTAATAATTAAAAACTTATCCAATATCTCAAAGTCCTTTGTCAATTTTTCCACAATGACCTTCCCTGTTAACCCTTTGACTAAATCCTTGAATTTTGAATGATCCATGCGATTTTGTGCCAATAAACTGTGATATTGCTCCTGGGAAAATAACTGTCCTTCGTCATCCCAAAAAGAAGGGAGACCATCCTCAAATAGATATTTAAAAGCAAGCCTGAAATCCCTTATTTGAGAAGACATTTTATTCGCCTTATCCTGCACCACTTTCATGAGTTGATGTTTATTTATAAACTTCTTTTCCCACAACACAATTGCTACTCTGTTCTTGATCCCAATGTCCTGCAAATTATGATATGTTAAAGAATTTAAGAAATTCAAAGCATTATGAGCAGTATTTAAAGGCTTCTTTTCTGTAGTTTCATTGACCAATTTCAATCTTTGAGTAGCTAAATTTACTAGTGCACTTTCATCATCATTAAAATTTAAATAATGCCTAAACTTGGTGATTTCCACAGACAATGTATCCCAAATTAAATATTTAGCTCCTTATAAAGGAGCTTTTCCTGTACTTCTTTCTTTTAATCCACTGAACCTTTTCTGCAATTGGCTTTTATCATTCAATGCTTTATTCTTCTCCTCAATGCTCTTAGCCAATTATGATTTGATTTTTTCATTTTCCTCTTTTAGTTATTTAATCTCCACCTCTTTCAGACTTACCTGTGACATAGGAACTAATAGAGCATCTACAGAAAATTCATTTAATGGTCTTTCAATATTAACAAGGGGTAAATCAGTGTCAACAGGGGTTTGACTCATCAATTCTTCCATAATTTCTTTTTCATCATTTTGATCCTTTTTCAACTTCAAAATCTGATGCCATCAATTCGGTTCTTTCTACTTCCCATTTTCTTTTCTCCTCGTGCAACTTCAATGATTTTCCTATGTAGTCCATCATTTCCTCATAAACTTTCTCTTTTTCCTCTTGAAGTGTAAATAACTTTGAAGACTGAACATGTTCAGCATTAGGGAATTTAAGCTTCTTCTTCAATAATTGAATGGTATTGTCCTTCTCCTCTAGAAGCTTTTTGGTCACCTGCATATTACCTGGTTTGGTCGCTAGGCTCACAACATCTCCCTGCAACTTTTTAATTTGAATCAAATTTGCTTTATTTTCAACCTTTTCACGCTTCAATTGAACTTCCATCTTATCTACAAGGGACTGTAATTTGATAATTTTCATAATTGCATGTAACAAATCAGAGTAAATAACATCTCCAGTTTGTTTATGGAATTGTATTTTATTAGGAACACTGATTCTGTCTAGCTTCACCTCCATTTCAAACAATTTCTTGTCACTAACCACGATGAATTTCAGGGTATTCCTCTCTGCGTCTCGAGTAGAAATCAATGAAGTATTTGGATTGATTAAATTTCTAATGCAAGGAATCAGATTCTTAGTTTCCTCTGATGATTGCATTTCTTTGTCAGCATAACTTGATATTAACTCTGTCCTAGATTTGTAGTAGGAAATGGACTCTGCGTTACTTTGTTCTCCGTAGGAATATTGATGCATATGTACAGACTTTTTCTGGAACAAGACCAGCCTCTTTAAATCTTCTAAAAATATTTCTTCTGTAATAGTTTGATCATCTTGAAGGTGTGTTTTGATATTTTTATGAGAAATATTTTCATCTACATCCATGCCATTAGTTTCAGAAAGACTCATCTTATTCAAAATGCTGGAATTATCAGGCGTTTGAGCCACGGCAGTCAATCTCTTCCTCATATCTTCCTCAACTTCTGAATTTTCTTCAAAATTAGCCAAAATTTTTATTTTATCTAAACCTTCAATAGTTTGATGATCAAATGGTTTATTTTTTTTCAACTGCTTCCTCTGAGAAATAATGTGATGTGGATCATAATTTACTTTTTGCTCCTTATGAAAATCCATAACTTCTAACAATTTCTCTATGACTAACAAGGCACTTTTATTTTTAAAAATGAATGGACCAAGTTTGAGAGGAAATTTAACATTGGAAGACTTTTTAAATGACCCAAAATGTTCTTCTTCTGCACATAACCTCTGTCTCATAAACTCTAGTGCGAATATTCTTGGAGTCAAAAAGCGGGTAACCTGTATGGTTCTCCAGTGAACCCATACACTCTAAGAATAGTAAATTCTTTATACAAGAACTAATCTCTTGTTTTGTCTTCTGAGGAAGACTATAACATAAGCCTCATATATTCCAACACCATTGGCAAGACATCATCAAAAAGCAATTTGTAAATCTCAGCCATGATTGTATTTATGAACTCAAACATGTTAATATGTTTTGAGGAGTCTAGAGAGAACATGGTGGACAAGAACTACAACTCCAACACATAAGAACACAACAACATGTTCAGTAAATATGACTGATATCTAAAGAACCTGACTTTAGGGAATTCGACCAACTGGGTATGGATAACTTTGGCTAGATACTCATCAAGATTAAAACAATGGGTTGAATGGGATTCAGGGTCAATTGAACCTATACTTAGCAAGAAACCTAAGATGACTTCATTAATATGAGTATCATCATCCAAACCCAAAATTTGACTGACCAGTGACATGACCAACTGTACTTCCTCCTTGAAAATATTAACATTATATGGTAAAAATAGACCTTCTAACGACTGACCATCTTTCAGAATACTAGATAAAAAATGGCATCTAACTTTAGTTCTCCAATTTTTAGACATTTCAATTAAAACTTGTTAATTTAAAGACTCACATCTATCAGGGAAATTATCAAGCAAACTCAATATCCCATGAACAATTTTCGCATCAACTTTACACAAGATTTTTTTGACGTTGTATGGCTCATAAATACTCTTTCGAAGGAAGAGTAACTATTTGCACACCATTCGTCAAATTCAGGAAAAGGTATGGTTTGTTAAATAGACAAATAATATAAGAAAGAATTGCAAACATTCAGAATATCATTCCCTTGTGAATTATGCTACAATAAATGCTCCTTTGAAACTGATACACTACAAATTGAAAAAATAGGGTCACATGCATTCCTCTCCCTATCAACAACAACCTCTTCTCTTTCATCCAAAACTCTGCATAATACTCTTGAACCATGTTCCTTCTCCATAATAAACAATGGAAACAAGTCTTTAATCAAAGTCTCAGTGTTTCAAGGCTTACCTGGTCACTATGAATACATAGAAGTTGACTTTGGAAAATATGGCACACTGTCCTCTTTTCTTCTCACCCGCAGCATGCAAACGAAATGACTTTACCTAGGTCAACTCACTTTTTATACAATGGAGTACTCTAGGGCCCTTACCAAGTGGTTTTTCCTTTACCGCTTTCCTCAACGGAACTCACCAAAAGTCACCACATGGAAAGCGGTTTAAATTCCGCTACCACTCATCCTTTTTAATTATCTCACATCTTCGCACTTCAGAATAAATAATGACCATTGATAAGATTTTATCTTTTGTCTGAACCATTGGATTAAAATATATTCTACGTACTCCACCAGCATTTCTCATTTTTTCAAGCCTGCATCTTCACACCGTGGACTGCCTCATAATCGTAGATTTGTTTCACTTCATTTCTTAGTCGTTGATCTTTCTATCTCATTAATCACTTCTTCCTCTCCGTCAAAACTTCTCCCTTGCGCAACTTTCACCTAGTGGATCAATTTCCAACCGTAGATTTCCATTCTCATAAAACTATACCTTTGAATTTCGCAATCAATTAACCAAAATGCGCACATTAATAAGGGATTCAAGACTACCAAACTTTACCAATTTGTATGTATCCCTTTATCATTTCACAACCACATTTCTTCCTCAATTGTTCAACAGAAGGGGTGTTAACAACTGGCTCCAACTAGGGATGATATCCTCCCTGTGAGGTATCAAATAAATTGTAGACCAGGTGCTTGTCTCTAACTTTGTATCCAAATATCCAAACTTTTTACCTTTTCTCTGATATATCTTTTCTAAATAAAGAAAAATGGCTAACCTCCTAAATATTAGGGCCTTCACTTTGTGCTTCAAAAATATTCAGTTCACCATATGTACTGCTTTCAAGAAAATAAATATTTACAAACTATGGTACAAAATTTACCCTCCACCTTAGGACAAGTAATTATTCAAAAATATTCCAATAACAGCGCTACTTTCTAGTGAAACCCCATTTGGATATTCCAGAATAAATGCATTTTCCCCTCTGTTACCTGCAATAACATAAGGACCTACCCACATGTGGTCAAATTTTCCATGCTTATCTTCCTTAGGAGAATCCCATTTTAACACCAGGTCATCAATTTGGAACTGCTCTTCTTTCACCCTTCTATCAAAAGTATTTTTCATTTTTTCTTGGTGTACCTGCACTTTATCATAAGCTTTATTCCTTTGCTCCTCTAATTTGATAATTTGGTTTATTTTCCTCTTCATGTGGTTTGGTTCCTCCTGTTGTTCCTGAAAATATTTCATAACTAGAACACCCAATGATGCTAGAAAAATGACTTCAGTTCCATATACCAATTGAAAATGAGACATTCCAATCACCCTTTTAGTGCTAATTATATCATCCCACAAAGCATACTTAATCTTGGTGTGCCAAGCTCTCTTGTTATCTTCTAACAACTTCTTAATAATTCTTACCAGACTCTTATTAGAAGACTCAGCCAATCCATTTCCTTGTGGGTAGTAAGCAGTTGAATGATTTAAGCTGATATGATATTTATGACAAAAATTAATCATCTTTTTGGATTTAAAAGTTGTTGCATTATTAGTCACTATTATTCTAGGACACCCAAACGTAGTTAACATATTTTCTTCAAGAAAATCCATAATTACTTTTTCAGTAGCTCTCCTGGTAGGCATTGCTTCAATCCACTTTGTGAAATAGTCTATGGCTATCAGAATCCATTTATGTTGTCCTGGAGAATTTGGGTTTATTTCTCCAATGAAATCCAAACCCCACTGCTGAAAAGAAGCTTCTACTATTATTGGATTAAGAGGGAGTGGAATTACATTTCTTTTACCATCAAAAATCTTGCATTGATGACATGTGCTAGTTTCTTTGTATATGTCAGAAAACAATGATGGCCAATAAAAAACTACTCTCAAAATTTTGTTTTCTGTCACCTTCCAAGAATGATGTCCTCCACAATCTCCTTTATTAAATTCTTTCACTGTGTGCTGGGATTCATTTTCTAAAAGGCAATTAAGTAACACACCTACAGGATCTTTCCAATAAAGGTACTGATTTAAAATACAAAACTTAGCATCTTTCAACTTCACATATCTTGCTCTTGTTTTACTTAATCCTGCAGGAGCTTGTAAATTTTGAAGAACATGAACAATATCAGAATACCATGGAGATGTAGCGAAATCGATCATTACCTCCACCCCTGTGTCCAACTGATGAGATTAACTAGATAAAAAATTAAGCTGTAAATATTCACAGTTTGAATTTGTCAACATTTTTTCTAGTCCCTGCCATTTAATCAACTTGGTAGGTCTAATCTCTATATCATACTCCAATAATGTTGCTATCCATTTCGCTCTTCTTCCTTCTGGGTCAGGCTATGTGAGAATCCCTTTTACTGCACTAGTTGGAACATGAGAAATTATATGTGACTAAAGAATATACACCCTGAAATATTTTAAGGCTTTAACCAAAGCGTAGTCTTTCTTCTCCATAATATCATATTTTAATTCCCCATATCTCAAAATCTTACTGAAATAGGCTATAGGTTGCTCCATGTTCTCATTATTCTTCTATAACAAAACTGCAACAATAGTATGTTTTGAAGCATATGAAAATATTAAGAAATATTTAGTGAAGTCTGGACTCACCAACACAAGAGCTTCTGAAATGGCTTGTTTTATTTCTTTAAAATATTTATTAGCCTCTGTTGTCCATTTTATTTCATGACACTTTTTCAACATATTTGCGATATTCATTAATATTTCAGCAAAATTGGGAATGAACCTTCTCAAAAAATTTACCTGTCCCAAGAATAATTGTGTTTCTTTTTTGCTTCTTGGTTCTCCTACCTTCAAAATTGCACTGACTCTATCAGGATCAATCTTTATTCCATCCTTTGAAATTATGTGTCCCAACAACTTTCCCTCTTCCAATGCGAAATTTGATTTTTTTTGGATTCAATGATATACGAAATTTTATACATTTTATAAAAACCTTTTCTAAATGGTGAATATGCTCTCTATCAGACCTTGAATATACTGTGATGTCATCCATATAAATTACCAATAATTTTCCTATTTCTCCTGCAAAAGTAATATCCATGGCACGCTGGAAGGTAGCCCCTGCATTCATTAAACCAAAAAGCATCTTTACATACATAAAAGTGCCCCATGGTGTAGTGAAAGCAGTATTTTCTTGATTTTTAGGTAACACCTTAATCTGATTATGCCTTGAAAAGCCATCCATCATTGAAATTTTTTCTACAAAATATGATCCATCTTTGGCAAAGGATAATTATCTTTCATTGAGACTTTATTCAAATTCCTAAAATCTATGCAAATCCTTATTTCTCCATTTTTCTTTTTGACATGAACCAAATTAGCAACCCACCTTGAGAATCTTAAATTCACAATAATTTTGGCATCAAATAATTTTTTGATTTCCTTCTCAATAACTGGTAACAGCTTCTGATTTATTCTTCTGAGTTTCTGTCTGAAAGGTTTTTCTCCAGGTTTGATTGAAATAGTATGTTGTATTATTGAAGTATCATATTCCTTAAGGTATTCATAACTCTAGGCAAACACATCTATATACTTTTTCATCAATTTCACATATTCTTGTTTTTCTTTAGCAGGCAAGTTTTTAGACAGCTTCACAATCTTTGGATTCTATTTAGTACAGATATTTATATCTTCAATAGCATTATCAGTAGGTTTCACTTTCAGATCTTTAGCAACATCATTTTGATCAAAAAAAAATTCTAAGGGGATCAAACCTCTTGGTATAAAATTAATTTTTAATTGAATGATATCCTTTCCTGTTAAAGTTCCCTTCAATTTTTCAGTACTAATCTTTTCTTCTTCGCTTTCTTCAGCATCTTGGAAATTTTCACAATTATCATTTTCACCATCAATATGAGTGTTCACAAACTCTCCAGACAATTCCAAAAATCTTTTTATCTGCATATCATCCTTAAACACCTGCCAATATTTAGAATTATCAGGTATGGATGGTCTATTTACAATATCCACTTGATATTCTTTTTGACCAGCACTTGGGGTTTTAAATTTACCAGTAGCAACCGCCAAAGAATTACCTACTGTATTCTCATATCTAGGAACCAACTTAATTGTATGTTTTGTAAAATAGTTACCAAACATATCCCATACTTCATTTCTATAAGCTCTCATCTGGGGATGTCTGGTTTGATAACTGTCATTCACCTAGTTTATTACAAGATCTGAATCTCTCAAAACTTTTATCATTTGTGCTCCCAGATATTTCAATTCATGCAACCCAAGTAACAAAGATTCATATTCAGCCACATTATTTGTGCATTCAAATGTTAACTTATATGATAAAGCTTTAAAATCCTTGATAGGAGAAATTATATATACACCAGCACCAACACCAACCTTTGCTACAGACCCATAAAAATACATGGTCCACAATCCATATATTTTCTGTTTCTTTTCCAAAGCATTTTGTTCCTTTACTCCCTCTTCATTCTTTTCAGATTTCATTTGCAATGTAGATTCCAAATCACATGGGAGAGTATCATTAAATAAAATAGAAGAACCCAAATCAGTATCGACAACATATATATGATGAATATCAGGTCTATCTTGACTACTTACTACATAAGGAGTTATTTTCTCACTGTACAACCTCCTACTTCCATCTTGAACAGGAATAGTAGCATATGACATGTCTATTTGTAAACTACCTTTTAACTTTGAATTCCAAGACCTTGATAACAATATTCCAATTTTTTGTGGAATGTCTGCCACTACAACATCCATTACTATTGTTTTAGTTGGCAATTTATTTAAATTCACTACCATATATTTAATTAGACCAAGACACTTCACCCTCTTAGAATCAAAGGAATACAAATATTTATATGGTCTCATCACTTCCAGTCCCAAACTTTCAACTACTCCTTTATACATTAAATTATGAGATGCACCTGAATCTAACATGGCATTATGTACAACCATATCATGCACATTCAAACTCAAATAAAAAGGAGGAACTTCTTCATCATCTATGCTTTCAACTTTTCGCCCAAATGAAATAGTAGGATTATCATCTATCAACTCTAAAATGTCTAATTGAAACTCTCCTTGACCTTTAACCATTCTTGTTATCATATCCCTGTGCTCATTATTCCTCAAAAATTCATTAAAAGGAACAGAGATTTTCAGCTTGGAAATTTCATTCTGCAGATTGAAGATAGAATTAACTTTCTCTACATCTACTGGTGCCACCTGTTTTGTTCCTTTTTTTTCTATTTAATTATCAACTTCTTTATTTACAATAGGATATTTTTGTATTTCCTTTCCCTTTTATGTATTTAATGAACTGGTAGAAGGCTGGTTTGAATTTAGCCTCCCTTTATTCACAACAAATTCTCTATTTCTCAACCTGATATTCCTTTGTACATCATCCATAGCATGTAAATAACCCCTCTAATACTGCTTTGATTCCCTTTCAAAATCCTCATTTCCTCCTTCCTGTGCAAACATGTGATGTTCTTCTTCAGTAAGGTATATCTCTGAATCTAATTCCCCAAAAAGATGAATTTCATTCTCACCGGGGTCTTCTTCATTTGCAACATAATTCTCAGGGAAAGGTGGTCGAATCTGTTTCTCTTCTTAATTCCTTGGGTTTCTCATATCACTTTTCCTATTTTGTGGAGGCATAGGAGGATTTGGCCTTCTAAAATTTGGTTTTCTAATTTGAGGATCAACTTGTTCTCTATTGAATGATCTATTGTCCATAGTCAATCTATCCATTAACTTCTCCATTGTTTTCAACATCATTTCAAATTTAATATCAATAGTAGAAGAAGAAGTAGAAGGCATATTTTCTTCTCTTATTTTCCTCCTATCAATATCTCGTTGTTTCATCTTTCCACTCACCATCATATTTGCTTCCACTTCTAAAGCATCTGTGAACATGGCAGCGAAACTCACTGACTTTCTCTCCCTTAATGAAAATGCAAAGTCATTATCAAAGGCCTTGGCATAATGAAGTTTAGCAGTAGCTACAAAAGGTTTTATATCTTATAGAATGGAATTATAAACTCTCATAAATCTGCTTGAAAATTCATGAACAGATTCAAAACCCCCTTTCTTAAGACTAAATTGTACTGGGACAAAAGTTGGAAAGGGCTTTGTTTATCATCCCACCTTTCTAGAAATTCATTTTGGAAATCTTGAAAGGTCAAGATAGATGTAGCTGGAAAATATTTAAACCATTTATTCGCTTCCCCTGATAAGCTTTGAGCAAACAACTGCATTTTAACATCTGCATAATCAACTTCCTCCAAGTCAACAAAATCTTCAAATTTTTCCACATGTTGCTTTGTTGTTATTCCTCCTTCCCCATCAAATAAAGAAATTATCCAGGAATAATTTTGGGGAAGATCATGCAATACAATAGGTAAATGTAAAGGAGCAAATATGGCTACCATTGGTCTAGGTCGATTTCAAGGGATTGAGAAATCTTGAATGGTTTGAACAATAGGTCTTTCTTCAACTTTCACACACTGTTGAATATCTCTCCAAAGGGAATCAAATAAATAATATTCTAATCTATGAGGGTTGAATTCAACATTTTTAAGATCAGATTGAGATTTAGATTTCAACAAACCCTTTTCAACATTAATTTCCCATTTTTGATCAAGAATGCTATGAAAATCTTGAGAAGATGATGCACCAAACATAGAAATATCTATTTTTTCTTTAACAATTTTTCTGGATCTTCCAAACTTCATAAAACTTCAGTATCAAAATTACCTCGTGTATGTCTTTTCGAAGCCAGGATGTCTTTTGAAATATTGAAATAATTTTTAACTAGAATCGCCAGGGCAAATGTACAACCTTTTTTAGTGACAAAAATTCATGTTTTCCCACAGAAATATTTTCTTGATCTTTATAAACTTTGTCATTCCTCCCATGGATGATTTGTACCTTCGTTCCCTGGTAACAACACCAATTTGTTAGCACTCAAAATATACCCAAGGTTGTAAAAGGTAATCTTAAGGTAATAGCAAAAACCACTTTAGAAATAAACTGGCTTTTCTTTTTGGAGAGGGATCTCTCAGATATAATTTTAACAAGGCCAGATATTGAAGTCAATAATTTAAGTTATGCAGATGGTTGAAACAACACATATAACCATTGGGAAATAGAGTCAAAATGGATAAAGATAATACAAATCTTTATACATGGAATCCCAAAAAAGGAAAGATAATCATTCAGTTACAGTCATTCATTGATTTTTAGGTGATAAGAGAGAAACATGAATAGACATCAATATAGAGCATCACAGGATGAGTTCCATATCAAATTTAGAGGAAGTATTTGTGAATATCTGAAACAATAGCCAGAGCATAACATGCATGAATTTTGAAACTATTAAGCACTACGTTCAAATATGAAAGAAAACATAATGGAAGGTAAACACTTAGAAAACAATCACATGGAAAGAAGGCACAGACTATAATATAAATGACACATGAAACTTTGAATATCAACTAGCATTTGGCTCTGTAATTTCATTCAAAAATCATAAATTTCTCAAAAACATTGGTCCAAACTTATGGGTTCCAACCCCCAATACATCAAATAAATTCAAATATATACAAAAATAGTTTCTTCCCAAGAACTTCTATAACCAATTAATCTGTTAATCAAAGTTTTTGTAACCATATCCCTAATAACTAGGAATAATAATTACATGCTTTGATTCAAATAACAGATTTCTTGATTATAGAAAACTTAGTAACTACAAGGTATCCTGAACAAACAGCTTCACGAACTACAACACATGTCTTCATGAATGAAGTATGTACTTGGTCTTTCCAAATTTCTCCATGATCTTCGACCATTGTTCCGCATTTAGAGTGTTGTATTCTGTCATCTCTGTTATTGACACCTCCAAATCCACATAAGCTTCATAAGACATGGCAGGCAATTATTTCTTAATAATTAAAAACTTATCCAATATCTCAAAGTCCTCTATCAATTTGTCCACAATGACCTTCCCTGTTAACCCTTTGACTAAATCCTCAAATTTTGAATGATCCATGTGATTTTGTACCAATAAACTGTGATATTGCTACTGGGAAAATAACCATCCTTCGTCATCCCAAAAATAAGGGAGACCATCATCAAATAGATCTTTAAAAGCAAGCCTCGAATCCCTTATTTGAGAAGACATTTTATTCTCCATATCTTGCACCACTTTCATGAGTTGATGTTTATTTATAAACCTCTTTGCCCACAACACAATTTCTACTCTGTTCTTGATCCAAATGTCCTGCAAATTATGATATGTTAAAGAATTTATGAAATTCGAAGCATTGTGAACAGTATTTAAAGGCTTCTTTTCCATAGTTTCATTGTCCAATTTCAATCTTTGAGTAGCTAAATTGACTAGTGCACTTTCATCATCAATAAAATTTAAATAATGCCTAAACTTGGTGATTTCCATAGACAATGTATCCCAAATTAAATGCTTAGCTTCTTGTAAAGGAGCTTTTCCTGTACTTCTTTCTTTTAATTCACTAAACTTTTTCTGCAATTGGCTTTTATCATTAAATGCTTTATTCTTATCCTCAATGCTCTTTGCTAATTCTCATTTGATTTTTTCATTTTCCTCTTTTAATTCTTTAATCTCCACCTCTTCAGACTTACCTGGGACATAGGAACTAATAGAGCATCTACAAAATTCTTTTAATGGTCTTTCAATATTAACAAGTGGTAAATCAGTGTCAACAGGGGTTTGACTCATCAATTCTTCCATAATTTCTTTTTCATCATTTTGATCCTTTTTCAACTTCGAAATCTGAGCCATCAATTCAGTTCTTTCTACTTCCCATTTTCTTTTCTCCTCATGAAGATTCAATGATTTTCCCTTGTAGTCCATCATTTCCTGATAAACTTTCTCTTTTTCCTCATGAAGTGTAAATAACTCTGAAGACTGAGCATGTTCAACATTAGGGACTTTAAGCTTATTCTTCAGTACTTGAATGGTATTGTCCTTCTCCTCTAGAAGCCTTTTGGTCACCTGCATATTACCTGGTTCGGTCCCTAGGCTCACATCTCTCTACAACTTTTTAATTTGAATCAAATTTGTTTTATTTTCAACCTTTTCACACTTCAATTGAACTTCCATCTTATCTACAAGGGACTATAATTTAGTAATTTTAATAATTGCATGTAAAAAATCAAAGTAAATAACATCTCCAATTTGTTTATGGAGTTGTATTTTATCAGGAACATTGATTTTGTCTAGCTTCACCTCCATTTTAGACACTTTCTTGTCACTAACCACGGTGAATTTCAGGGTATTCCTCTTTGCATCTCAAGTAGAAATCATTGAAGTCTTTTGATTGATTAAATTTCTAACTCAAGGAAGCAGATTCTTAGTTTCCTCTGATGATTTCATTTCTTTGTTAGCATAACTTGATATTAACTCTATCCTGGATTTGTAGTAGGAACTAGACTCTGTGTTATTTTCTTCTCCGAAGGAATATTGATGCATCTGTACAGACTTTTTCTAGAACAAGACCATCTTCTTTAAAACTTCTGAAAATATTTCTTTTGTAAAAGTTTGATCGTCTTGAAGGTGTGTTTTGATCTTTTTATGAGAAATATTTTCATCTACATCCATGCCATTAGTTTCAGAAAGACTCCTCTTATTCAAAATGCTGGAATTATCAGATGTTTGAGCCACTGTAGTCAATCTATTCCTCCTATCTTCATCAACTTCTGAATTTTCTTTGAAATGAGCCAAATTTGCTATTTTATCTAAACCTTCAACAATTTGATGATCAAATGTTTTATTTTTGTTCAATTTCTTCCTCTGAGAAATAATGTGATGTGGATCATAATTTACTTTTTGCTCCTTATGAAAATCCATAACTTCTAACAATTTCTCTATGACTAACAAGGAACTTTTATTTTTAAAAATGAACGGACCAACTTTGAGAGGAAATTTAACATTGGAAGACTTTTCAAATGCCCCAAAATGTTCTGCTTCTACACATAACCTCTGTCTCATAAAATCTAGTGCAAATATTCTTGGAGTCAAAAAAGAGGGTAACCTGTATGGTTCTCCAGTGAACCCATACACTCTAAGAATAGTAAATTATTTATACAAGAACCAATATCCTATTTTGTCTTCTGAGGAAGACTGTAACATAAGCCTCATGTCTTCCAACACCCTTGGAAAGACATCATCAAAAATAAATTTCTATCTCGACCATGATTGTATTTACGAACTCAAACATGTTAACCTATTTCGGGAGGTCCGAAGAGAACATGGTGGACAAGAACTGCAACTCCGACACATTAGAACATAACAACATGTTCAGTAAATATGATTGATATCTAAAGAACCTAACTCTAGGGAATTTGACCAACTGGGTATGTATAACTTTGGCTAGATACTCATCAATATTAAAACAATGGGTTGAATGGGATTCAGGTTTAATTGAACCTATACATAGCAAGAAACCTAATATGACTTCATTAATATGATTATCATCATCCAAGCCCAAAATTTGACTGACCAGTGACAATACCAACTATACTTCCTCCTCGAAAAATATTAACATTGTTTGGTAAAAATAGACCTTCTAACGACTGACCATCTTTCAGAATACTGGATAAAAACTGGCATCTGACTTAAGTTCTATAATTTTTATACATTTCAATTAAAAATTGTTCATTTAAAGACTCACAGCTATCAGGGAAATTATCAAGAAGACTCAATATCCCACAAATAGTTTTTGCATCAAATTTACACAAGACTTTTGACGTTGTATGGCTCATAATAACTCTTTCGGAGGAAGAGTAACTATTTGCACACCATTTGACAAATTCAAGAAAAGGTAGGGTTTGTTAAATAGAAAAATAATATAAGAAAGAACTGCAAACATTCAGAATATCATTCCCTTGTGAATTATGCTACCACAAATGCTCCTTTGGAACTAATACACTACAAAATGATAGAATAGGGTCACATACATTCCTCTCCCTATAAAAATCAACCTCTTCTCTCTCATCAAAAACTCTACATAATACTCCTGAACCCTGTTCCTTCTCCGTAATAAACAATGGAGACAAGTCTTTAATCAAAGTTGCAGTGTTTCAAGGCTTACCTGGTCACTATGAATACGTAGAAGTTGACCTTGGAAAAGATAGCACACTGTCCACTTTTATTCTCACCCGCAACATGCAAATGAAATGACTTTATCTAGTTCAACTCACTTTTTATACAACGGATTATTCTGGGGCCCTTACCAAGTGGTTTTTCCTTTACCACTTTCCTTAGCAGAACTCACCAAAAGTCACCATGTGGAAAGCAGTTTAAATTCCACTACCACTCATCCTTTTTAATTATCTCATAGCTTCGCACTTTGGAATAAATAATGATCATTGATAAGATTTCATCTTTTGTCTGAACCATTGGATTAAAATCTATTCTATGTACTTCGCCAGCATTTCTCATTTTTTCAAGCGTGCATCTTCACACCATGGACTGCCTCATAATCATAGATTTTTTTCACTTTATTTCTTAGCCGTTGATATTTCTGTCTCATTAACCACTTCTGCCTCTCCATCAAAAGTTCGCCCTTGCGCAACTTTCCCCCAGCAGATCAATTGTCAAACATAGATTTTCATACTGATAAATCTAGACCTTTGAATTTTGCAATGAATTAACCAAAATGCGCACTTTAATAAGGGATTCAAAACTACCAAACTTTACCAATTTTTATATATCCTTTTATCATTTATCAACCACATTTATTCCTCAATTGTTCAACATAAGGGGTGTTAACAACTAGAGTGTGCCAGATACAAAAGAATACCAATCAGTTGTCAGTAGAGTGTAGAATCACCATCCTCAAGACTAATTCCATGAAAGGAATGAGAATGGTGCAACTTTAAATTATTCCATATTGAACTTATTTAGTAGTTACAAAGAATATTTTTATTGAGATATCATGATCCCATCATAATTCTATGTGATTTCGAGACCAATAAATTCCTTCAACATGCCTAAATCACTCATATCAAATGCTTGGTTTAAAAAGGTTTTTATTGTGCCGATCAAAGCAAGAATGCTTCCTGTAATCAATAATTCATAAAAATAAATTATAATGATCAAATAATTACATTCATTCATCTATATATACATGTTTTTATCTTATTTTCATCTCGCAAATTTTTGCGACAGAAGAAAGGAATCCATCTTTGCATACCATGCTATTCGGTCCAGGTTTAAACCATACAAAGTTTTCCTTAATGTGAAAACAAGTGTCAAATATGATATGCAATATTTAGTCTATTTTATGTATATATATTCCTAAATATACCCATGAACAAATAAACTCTTGACATCAATTTGGTCCATCTCCCAGTGCTTGGATGCAAAAATTGCCAAAACTAATCTAATTGAGTCCATTTTTGCAACCTGTGCAAAATTTTCTATGTATTATAAACCTTGGAATTATGAGAAAAAAATTTCCACAAACATTGATTTTTATTTTCAGGTCGAACCATCATCAAAAACCTTGTTTCATAGACCCATTTTCATTGAACCAATTTCCACCCAAGTGGGAGTGAAACTAGCTCCCATGTTGCATTTTTCTGAAGAGAATGGTATCCTTCATCCATGGTAGTTTTCCATATCATATAATGGTGGGAATGGTAGTATGATTTTATACACGAACCAATCATAATAAATCACTTTTGAGACAGCAATGGATCATCATAATAAATATCCTTACCTTCTCTTTGAAATTCTTCTCGGGTTCTTCTTGGATCAACAGTATTTCCAATGTTGGAACCGACAGATGTGAGAGTCTTTTCCGCCCACTTTGGAAACTAAGGGGGATAATTTGTATTTGAATATGAAAATGATTATTTATTTTCATTAATATCATACATAATATCATAAAAATAAGAACATAAACTTTCAGTATCATCTCCTGAATCTTCTTCTGGAGGAGGAAGCAATTTCGAAGTTTCTTCCTCCATTAGTTGTAGATCATGAAGCGATTCTTCAAAGTTGACACTTATCTTGAGGAATATTATTTTGGATATGATATCCATGATTTTTTTACTTTGTATTACTCATCATATCTAATTAGGATGCACTCAATACTTTGTTATTCGAAATATCTTCTCTTATCAAGCGGAATTCTAACCCATGCAGTGGACCTGAAAACCTTGAGATGTGACACATCAGGATTGTGACCTGTGTTGGATTCGAAGAGAGTTTTAAATTTTATAGATGAGTGTGGAACTATGTTATAAATTATTTTATAAAAATTCATGGCCTCATCCCAAATATTTGAATCCAAACCTTTTGATGCAATCATATAAGTAGCCATCTCTTTCATTGCTCAATTTTTCCTGTCTACTACACCATTCTGCTGAGGTGTGTAAGGGACTATGTGCTATATTTGGATTCCATTGTCCACAAAAAATCTCAGCAGATTTTTTTTTCATATATTCTCCACCATTATCATATCTAATATATTTTATTTTACTCCTAGTGGAAGTCTCAACAGAAGCCTTGAAAATTTTGAACCTTTCAAACACTTTTGATTTGTTCTTGAGAAAGAAGACCCATGTGGACCTGGAAAAGTCATCAATGAATGTGATAACAAACCTTGATCCATTCATGGAGTTATTTGGTAATGGACCACTGATATAACTATGAATCAAACCCAAAATAATGGAATCCCTGTTAGTTTTTCCTCAATCAAACTTGTGCTCAGGATGCTTTCCAATTATGCAACCTTTGCATATCCATTTTGAGGATTTAATGTTTGGAAGGTGTTAGCACTTAGAATTTACCCCTAGTTACAAAAGGATAATCCCAAGGTAACCAAAAATCAATATTTTGTAATAAAATTTGTCTTATTTCTTCTAGAAAGGGATCTCTCAATAGTTTAACTCATAGGCCAGAAATATTTGCAAAATAAATAAAATTTAATAATGAATGTGGATGAGACTAGTGCTCATTAGGGATGGAGTCATATATGATAAAAAATAATGATAGTGATGTTGCAATGGAATTTAAACAGAGGCAGGGTAGATACTTCTTCATAGTGAAAATCTAGTTTTCTGGTGATAAAAGTGTTGAAATATTGTCACTTCAAAGGGTATTCTAAATGTTTTTTACTAACGTAACCCAAGGGAGATGTTATTATTCCTCCAACGGGGTGTTACTATTGTATTTGTTCATCATATATTCATGATTTAAAGCCTCTATTGTAAGTCGGGTCATTAGTACCCTAATGAATAATATAAAATATTGTTTTGAGTCTTCCTAGATGAAGTCGATCCAGACGGTTTAGTGAGGCCTACTTGGTCAAGGTAAAATTCAGCTAGCTCGATGTGTATAAATAGGAGAGTTGTGATTCTTATT
>LPNX010515816.1:140139-225691 GCA_001517045.1 Pseudotsuga menziesii | reverse complement strand
AGAGAGAGAGAGAGAGAGAGAGAGAGAGAGAGAGAGAGAGAGAGAGAGAGAGAGAGAGAGAGAACAACAAGGATGAGAATACCTATTTTTTGAGTTATATCGTATACATCTTATACATAGGAAGTTTGGATGGGTTTTCTTCCCCTTTAGGGGTTCCCAGGATAAATACTTTGTCTATATTAGAATTGTGTTTCTTTCAGTGATTCTTCATATGCTACTATTGTGAATTTGATTTGAACAATAATGATATCTATTCTAGCATATGCAATCTCAACATGGTATCAGAGCTAATCTGAATAGGACAACTTTCACAAGGTGAAACTCTCTCCCCTCCCTCTCTGGAAGAAATTAGGGTTTCTACAAAATTTGGAGTTTGGAAGATGTTCTTCCATAGAAAGTTGTGCCTCCTTGGAGTGCATCCATTCAGCCCAGAATTGAATTTTTTGGGTGGTTGAATATTTGGGAAAGCCAAACCCTAGTTTGGCTTGAACCAAAAAACTACAGAAAACTAGAACAAAAAATTATGTAGAATTGCAACCTCGCAAGTAGGATTTGAAGGATGAATATTTGGGATCTCCAGAAATTATTTGGACCAACCAACTCTCTTAATTCAAGTGCATCTTTTAGTAAGGTCAACTTTCTATTTTTAGAAATTTCATTTTTTAGTGACCTACTTGACAAGATGGCCCCAAGCACTAAGATTGAGGAAAAATTGGAAGGCATATAAAACTTCCTATCTTGGAAGTATAGGATTGGTCTCATTCTGAAAGAGAATGGCCTTGAGAAGTACATCAAGGATGAGATTGCAAAAACTAAAACAGATGAAGCTAAAGTGAAGCATGAACAAGACCTAATAAAGGAAATGATGATCATTGTTGATTCTATTAAGGATCACTTGATCCCTCAAGTTTCATCTAAGAATAAACCTAAGCATATGTATGATGTAATTTCTAGAATGTATGAGGGAATGAACATCAAAAGAAAGATGCATCTGAGATATCAAATGAAGGGCACCAATATGAGAAAAGGAGAATCAATTGAAGATTACTTCACAAGGGTCTCCCAATTCAGAGAACAACTAAGTTCTATTGGAGACACCCTTGATGTGGATGAACTAGTTATGACTGCTCTCAATGGTCTCACTAGACCTTGGGACTCATTCATTCAAACTTTGTGTGCCAGAAAAGAAAGTATGAAGTTTCACATAGTATGTGAAGATTGCATACAAGAAGAAGCTAGAGTAGCCAATAGAGAAGCTCTACTCAGAGAACATGATCAGGCTCTAGCTACCCATACTAAAGGAAGAAAATAATCAAACTTAAAGATGAGCAATCATAGTCCTTCAAAGAAGAAGTTCAGAAGAAGAAGAAGGTTACTCAAAGTATCAATGCTACAACTGTCATAATATATGACACATTTCTACAGAGTGTACATCACCAAAGAAGAACAAGAACAACAAGAGACATCATGCTCATCTAGATGAAGATGAGAATGAAGAAGAAGAAATATCTTGAAAGAGACTAACTAGAGGTGAAGATGTAGGACAATATGTGTTATTCTATGGACTCTCTCAGGAAGATACATGGCTTATTGATAGTGGTGCCTCAAAGCACATGACACGGAAGAAGAAAACTCTATCAAGACCTTGAAGAAAATAACTCTCCCCAAAAATTATCATTAGGACATGACTATCAATATCCCATCAAAGGTATTGGTGAATCAAGCTACAAGCTTAACTATGGGACTTTCATGAAGATGAAGGAAGTATTGTATGTACCGGGTTTGAAAAATAACTTACTTTCCATATCTTCTCTAGATAAGAAAAGATATAGATTTGCTTTTATATATGGACAAGTACTTATTTCATCCAAAGGAAAGACACTTGAAGATGTTGTGGTCATTGGAGAAGAAGAAGGAGGATTGTACAAGCACAAAGGAGATCCATAGATGACCTTTGTCCATGAGACTACCAACTCAAGTGAATTGTGGCATAGGAGACTTGCTTACATCAACTACAAAGCATTTCCCTATGTGAGCAAGGTGGTAATAGGGTTACCAAATATGAATATTGACCATGAGGGAACTTGCAAAGGATGTGCAAGAGGAAAGAACATCAAGAATCCATTTCTGAAAAGTGAAACAAAGACTAAAGGTACATTGGAATTAATTCATTCTGATGTATGTGGTCCTATTCCCTCCATATCATTAAGTGGATATGAGTATTATGCCACATTTATTTATGACTATTAAATAAATAGTTGGATATACTTCTTGAAGAACAAGATTGAAGTGTTTGGGAAATTCAAGGAATTCAATGCCTTGATATAGAACCACTCAGAAAAGATAATCAAGACACTAAGACAAGATAATGGTGGAGAATACACTTCAAAGGAATTTGAAGCATTCTGCAAGGAGGAAATAATCAAGAGGGAACTAACCACTACCTATAATCTCCAATAGAATGGTGTTGCAGAAAAAAAAGAATAGAACTATTATGGAAGTAGTGAAGACTATGATTCATGACCAAGACCTTCCCATGCACCTATGAGCCGAAGTAATAAGAAAAACCGTATATGTGTAGAATATATTATCTCACAGTGCTCTTGGATTCAAGACTCCTTAAGATATGTATACAGGAAAGAAACCTAAAGTTATCCATCTAAAGATATTTTGTTTCCCAGTGTATGTACATATTCCGAAAGAGAAGAGAACCAAATTGGATCCTTCTGGAAAGAAGGGGATATCTGTTGAACTCTGTGAAATATCCAAAGCCTTCAAGATTTACCTCGCATGATTCCATCATATAGATATTAGTAGGGATGTAATATTTGATAAAGAGACTGATCTTAGGAAATCTAGAAGGTGTCATCTTGAAGAAGTATATGAAGAGCATGTACCTCCCAGAATGGTAGAAGCTAAAACCTCTCCTGAAATAGTAGAATCTAAATATCATGACATGCTATAATGTGAGGAACCCCCTATTATGGATATCTCTCGAAAGAGAAAACCTTCTTGGGTAAGAGAAATCATGCATGAAGAAGAAATATATAGAGATCCAAAAGGTTCCACAAGAACCAAGAAAAGATCAAATCCATACTCTAGTTATGTAGCTTTGATGTGTGACCTTGTAGATCAAGAACCCACCAAATATGAGGAAGTTGCATAGAAGAAATAATGGATTGAAGCAATGAAGGAAGAATACCAGCCAATAATGAAGAATGATGTGTGGGATATAGTTCCCAAACCAGAAAACAAGAAAGTGGTATCTTCGAAATGGATCTACAATATAAAACATGCTGCTAATGGAAGTATTGAAAAGTACAAAGAAAGAATTGTGGCTAGAGGATTCTCTCAAAAAGAGGGGATTGATTATGAAGAGAAATTTTCCCCAATAGGAAGGTACACTTCCATCAGAACCATCATGGCACATGGTTCCATGATGAAGTGGGACTTACACCAGATGGATGTAAAGACAACCTTCCTTAATGGTGTGAATGAGGAAGAGGTTTACATCAAACAAACACAATGAGTTGAAGACAGAGTGACTCATGTATGAAAGTTGAAAAAGGATTTGTATGGACTAAAAAAAGCTCCTAGATATCGGTGTGGTAGAATGGATAGCTTCTTAACAAGATTGGGATTTAACAAGAGTAAAGATGATCCTAACCTTTAAATGAATATTATGGATGATGAACCAGTCATAATATTACTATATGTGGATGATCTATTTTTGATAGGAAATGAGAATCAGATCAAAGATTGCAAGAAGAAGCTAGTTAAAGAATTCAAGATGAAAGATCTTGGATTGATGAATTATTTCCTAGGGCTGGAAGTGTGGAAGATCCTAGAAGGAATCATTCTGAATCAGGAAAAGTATGCAGTAGAAATCTTGAAAATATTTGATATGTTGGATTGTCAATCCATGGTCACACCCATGGACACCAACTTGAAGCTGTTGTCTGATGAGACATGAGAGTTAATGTATATGACTCAGTATAGACATATTATTAGGTCATTAATGTATCTGATGAACACAAGGCTAGATATATGCTTTGTTGTGAACACCTTGAGTCAGTATCTAGTTAAACCTAGACGGGTTCACCTGATAGCTATAAAGCATGTGATGAGGTACCTAAAAGGTACGATATATTTGGGATTTTACTATGTGAGAGATCATGATTACAAATTATATAGATATACGGATTCATATTTTAAAAGAAGTGTTGTAGACAGGAAGATAACCTCAAATGTATGTTACTATCTAGGATCCTCCATGATCTCATGGTTTAGTAAGAAACTGTCCAATGTTGCTCTCAGTAGAGCTGAAGTAGAGTACATTGCAGCTTGTTCCTCTTGTTGTGAAACGATATGGCTTCAGAAGCTTATGTCAGGATTATTTTCCATGGACTTGGACACCACAGTAATTATTTGTGACAACCATAGCTATACAAATATGACAGACAACCCAGTGTTCCATGACAAATTGAAGCACATAGAAATTCAATATTTTTATATAAGGGATATGGTACAAAAGGGAGCTATAAAGCTCCAGTATGTGAGTACCGATGAGCAAATTTCTAATGTACTGACAAAGCCTCTATCTCAAGTAAAGTTTGAATATTTCTGTGACAACTTGCTGTAGTTCAAAAATAATTTCCTCACAAGGAGGAACAATGATGGGACTACAGATAATGAAGATATGGAACTTCTTCGGAAAGGAAGACCAGGTCAAAGACATGAACCCTCCTTAGACAAAGGGGGAGCAGGTTGATAATATGGAAATTCCAAGGAAAGGGGGAGTAATGATGATAATGATATCAATGATGGGATGACAATGATGATGACAAGGTCTGACATTCACTTGTGGATGCTAGTATCCTATATTGAGGATGGAAGGTATAACACTCTATCCATGAGAGTGGTCCTTACTAAGGATGTCCCTGCAGATGTTACTCTTCAATGGAGAGTACCCACATTCATTTGTATATACTATAGAATAACACTCGCTCGGGAGTGGTCCTAACCTCATCGGTAACGATGCTCTATGACAGGACTGACATTTTTGTATGCAGTCAAGATATTCTTTGCAAACAATACTCTTGTATGGAGAGTATACCTCTAATAATATGTAGATTCCATAGAATAACACTCTCTTAGGAGTGGTACTAACCTTAGTGGTATGGATTCTCTATGGTGATTCCTTACGAATGCTGTAGTATAACACTCACTTCGGAGTGGTCCTAACCTTAGTGGTAAGGATGATCTATGATGAGGGCCGACATTTTGTATGTGATCAAGATCTATTTTGTAGAAAATACTCTTTCTTGGAAGAGTATGACTACACATAAGCATAGATACCGTAGTATAACACTCACTTAGGAGTGTTATTAACCTCATTGGTATGAATGGTCTACGATGAGTCCTCACAGATGATAGGGCCTGCATCTAGGTACAGTTGAGATCTAGATTCAGTTGTAGATGGTTCAGTTGATCAATATTATGGATCAGGTTGATGGAGGATTGCATCATCCTTGGACTTACATCCTAAAGTGATAGGGATTAATATTCCCGCAAATAGATCATGTGTATTGTAGGTAGCATGGTAGAAAATGATCAAGTAGATTGAAGTACAATTGCAAAGGATCAAGAAAGTCGAAGTACTGCTGAAAATGTTCGAAAGGATAGAAGTATTTATGCTATGAAGGATCAAGAATATCAGATTACTGCTAAAAGGATCGAATATCGAAGTATTGATATGAAGGATCGAGAAGATCAAAAGTGTTGCAAAGGATCAAAGATTGAAGAACTAGTTCAAATGATCAGAATATTGAAGTGATGCTACGAAGGATCGAAAGATCAAAGTGTTGCTGCCAAAGGATCAAGTGATCATTTGATGTAGAAGATGAATACATTGAAAAGTAACTATTCTAGTTACTAATTATGAAAACTTCCTATGACATATAAATGTGTTACCTTGATACTGCTAAAGATATTGTCTCACTATTCTCCTATAGTCTATTATCATGTTGTGAATAGAATAACCTTCTCATTAAGGGGGAGTGTTGAAATATTGTAACTTCAAAGGATATTCTAAATGTATTTACTAATGTAACTTAAGGGAGATGTTAGTACTATTGTACTTCTTCATCATAGAGTCATGAGGTAAATCCTCCATTGTAATTCAAATCATTAGTACCCTAATGAATAGTATAAAATATTTTTTTGAGTCTTCCTAGGTGAAGTCAGCCCAGAAAGTTTAGTGGGGCCAACTTGGTTAGGGTAAAATTCAGTTGTCTCAATGTGTACAAATAGGAGAGTTGTGATTCTTATTTGAACACAAACTCACTCACTTGAGTAGTGCATAGGAAAGAGAGAGAGACAAAACAACAAGGAAGAGAATGATTTTTTTGGGGGTTATATATTAGCCATCATATACAGAGCAATTTTTGGCTGGGTTTTCTTCCCCTTGAGGGTTTCCCAGGATAAATACTATGTATATCTTGTGATTGTGTTTCTTTCAGTGATTCTACATATGCTACTACTATGAATTCAAATTTAACAGTAATGATATCTAGTCTAGCATATGAAATCTTAACAAAAATAGAAATTTAGAAATAGACCATTAATATGGGCATCTAACAAAGATGAAGCCAATATTAAATTTAGAGGACCAAATTTGTGAATACTTGAAAGAAAAGGATCAGAGAATATGAGTATGAATTCTAACCCAATATAGAGTCATTCAAGTGTGAAAAAGATAACCAAATGAAAATATTAACTAGAAAGACATTCACATAAAGAAGGGGAAAGTACAAACTGCGAAGTAAATAACATAAGAATCTCTATAAAATTCCTGCTCGGCTTTGAAATTTTATTGATCTTTAGAATTCTCTTACAATACTCAGTTTTTCTCACGTGTTCCAACCCTCAATACATTGCTATATGTTGCTTAAATACAAAATCCTCCTTGATCTGATAACTACTTCTATGCTAAAAATAGGAAAAATAAATTCCTTATTACATTTTTCATTCCAAATTCTAACTAACTAAGTACTTCATAAATTTATCACAAAATGTAAACAAACTAGTCCTCAACAACTCTCAGAATTCCTTCATTCGTGCAACTTGTATTTTGTTTTCCCAAATTTTTCCACTGTTTTCCACTGATCACCACTTGGAAGCTCCATAATTTCCATTTATTTAGCTAGAACCCATATATCTACATGGTCCATGTATGAAATTATTAGCATCTGAGTACAAATAGCTCTAAAAGTGTCAATTATATCAAAGTAAATTGATAACTTTTCAATTACTATTTTTCCTAATAAAGACTGATGCATGTCTTCAAATTTTCTATGATCCAACCTGCATCTTACCAATTGAGCATGATATTCAAGTTGAGATAGTAATTCACCATTTTCCTCTTAGAAGGAAGGTAAACCATTTCAAAACAATGGTGTGAATGACTCTATAAACATCTTAACTTGATGATGCATGATATCAATTTTGTCTTGGACAATATCTAGATGTTGATGTTTCCCAACTACCTTCGTTTCCCAAGTAATCACTGAGATTTTTCCCTTTATTCCCATTGTTTTCAAATCATATTCTCATAAACCATTTAGAAAATTCAATGTATTATTAGTTGTATCTATGGGTTTTTTATTCAAAACCTCTTTTACTGTTGTATAGCTTTGCTTTGCATCATATATTATCATCCCCTTATCTATAATATAGTTCAAGTAAGGCCTAATTTTTACATCCTCTGCAATAATCATGTCCCATATTAAATGCCTTTCTCCCTAAGTGGCTATTTCCCAGTCAATTCCTTTTCCAAGTTATCATTCTTATCTTGGAGGTCTTTGTATTTATTTTCTATCACTTTCCTTTCTTCCTCCTTCAAAGATGCATCTTGTAGATTTTTTCTTTGGTTTATAAGACTAACAACTTCCAACTCTTTTATACTCACCTAGGACATGTATTGCATAATCGATTCTTCATTTGAGTGTGCAACATGTTGAATTGCATGTAGCTGAATCTCTTTCTTTTTATTTTATGTCTCTTTCTCCAAAATAGATTGTTTTTCTTTCAAAAATTTTACTTCTTCCACCAAAAGAAACCTTTCCTTTTCCCACTCTTTTCTTTCATCAGATAACTTCAAAAGTTTGGATTTGCAATCACTTAATTCATCAATCAATGCCTCTTTTTATTTCTCTAACTCAATCAACTTTGATGCCTGAATAAGCTGCGTAGAAGGGATCTTTAATTTTTTCTTCAAAAACTGAATTGTGTTTTCTTTTTCTACAAGAATTTTTTGAGTAGCTTCTCCCTTATTTGTTTCAGTGTAAACAACCAGTAAATCTCCTTAGAGCTTGTTAATTTTTTCTTGGTGGGCCTTATTTTCCACCTATTCCTACTTTAATTTATTTTTTGTTTTTTTTGGGTGGACTGCATCATTGACACCTTTAAAGTAGCCTTAAGAAAATCACTATAAATTACTTATCCAGTTGTGCAAGTGAATCAACCTCATTTCTGCCACCCTTTTTTTAGTAGCCACTACTAAATTTAAAGTATTCTGGGCATGATCCTTAATAGTTACTAAAGAAACATATTTATTTGAGATACTCCTGACATCATCATATAACTTCAGAGACTCATCTAAGGATGTCTCCCTTTTATCTTTGTATTTATCATACAACTTAGCCCTTGTTTTTAATTTGTCAGTAGACACTTCAGGAGTATCTAAGAATGCATATTATTTCACCTCAAAGGATGGTCCTTTGACTTTCATCTGCTTTGTCTTTCATTCATTCTTAACCACTTCTACCATCTCCCCTTCAATTGTAGTCTTTTTCCTTTTTTATGTTTCTGAACTTCCTTCTTGGTCTATGTCCATTGCATCTGAGAAATTCATTTTATTAGACATCTCTGAATGAATTTCCATGGGGGTAATTACCTATGTTGTTGGAATCATATAGCCAATGGATCATGTTGTGTGACACGTACATCATGTACTAATGATAGAGGATCCTACTGCATATCCTCTTCACCCTGTATTAGTGAGGGATAATCTGACGAATTTTCTTTTTCAAATAAACCTCAACTTCTTAGTGTTTAAAAGGCTTGTTCTTATTTACTTGTATTCTTATTGATATTATATGATGGGGATCATAGTTCACTGCAGTATCTATTTGAAATCCTGTCCCTTTAAGAAAAATTTATATCACAGTAAGTGCAAACTTTCTCTTTATGATCAAGGGTCCAATCACCCAAGGAAATTTTATCTCTAAATATTTTCTAAAGTTGATGAAATGTTCATTCTCAACTATCCAGTTCTGTCTCACCAACTCCAAGGAAAAAATCCCAGCAGTGAGGAAGGATGGAAGAATATATGGCTCATGAGAAAAGCCATATACTCTGATAATTGTATGTTCCTCTAACAACAACCAATCTCCTCTCTTTCTATCTGGTGCAAATTGTAAGGCTTCTCTCATTATTAGTAGTACCTTGGGTAATTTATCTTGGAAAAATACCTTGTAGACCTTTTCCATTAAGAAATTCATATACTTGAAGAAATTACTGTCGATTTCATCTGTAAGGGACATATCTGGAAACTTTAAATTCTCCTCATTAAAAATCAAGAACATTCTAACTAAATAATATTGAAATATGAAGTGTTTAGTGCTGTGGAAATTCACTAGATGAGATTGAATACTCTCAACCAGGAATTCATCAAATTTAAGGCATAATGACTGGGAATACTGTGACTCAGCCTGACTTGTGCTAATTCTAAATAATAAGCTCATCAACAACTCAATATTGTACCTATCAATATCAAGACCTAAAAACTAACTCATCAATGAAATAACCAACTTAGTTTCGTCATTGAATAGGTTAACATCTACAGGAAAGGAGGAGTTTTGAAGAGACACATCTGACCTGAAACAATAGGATAAAAATGACTGTTTATGTTCAAGGGTTGATTCTTGAAAGGAATGAATTAAATTTTCTTCATTAAAAATTTCTCAGCTTAGGGTAAATGAGGAAGGTACTATAAGTGAATCTTAGACGACTAAGGAATTTACATGACACATAATTTTAGTCTTGGCCGAGTCCATGACCACTAGTTTAGAGGAGGAATAGTTATATGCACACCATTCAACAAAAAATGGAAAATTCAAGGTTTGTTATGGACAGAAAAAAGTAAGAGACTTAAAAACACCATGTAAATATGTACACTGGTCCTTCAAAGGACAACGAAGTATCAAAAATTTCACTATCTTTTTCTTCAAATACTTCCTCAATTTTTTGGAACTCTAAAACCCGAGCTTCTGTTTCTCCTCCACTTTCCATACTTAAATACTATTTGGCAAGTAAAACATGGCCTACCTGGTAAACCGATGGGTGTATGAGAATCTATCTGACCTGGATTTTCCTATGTGAATTAGTGCTTTTCTTCTCCAATGCGCAAAAAGACAAATAAATTCCATTCATGTTCCTTTACCTTTTATATTATTTTCATAGTGGGATCCTCTATTATATTTCATGCAACTCTCACCGGTGAATCCTTCTTTGTCCATAGATCTATTCCATGTTTACTCTAAGATGTCGATCTTGATCGTTGATTAACATTCCTTCCCTAATTCCATTGCCCTTCTAGAATGTAAATTAGTGTATGACTTTCATCGACAGATTCTCTAACAACCCTTGATCTTATTCATTACAAATCTTGATTGTTGATTGATTTCTTCTTTTAACCATTCCGCTCAACTCCAAATGTATATCTATCATGCATATTTTCCTAGTGGAGTCAATTACAACCGTAGATATTTACCAATCTCAATCTCAACCGTCGATTAATTTCATCCTTTAACACATTCCGTTCATCTCCCTTATCAATCCCTTTGTGCATCTTCTGGCAGCAGAATCAGCTTAAACTGTAGATCTCCTCACCTTTAAATCTATGCCTTTGATCAAAGTGTCCCTTTAACACATTCCACTAATTTTAGAATTTTACTCATCAGTGGAGTCATCTATAGTCATTGATATTACTAAGAATCAATCCTCACAGTTGACTAATGTTGGGTTTTAACAATTCTATTGGTTCTCAACTTGGTCTTATTCGTGCATGTTCCCCCAATAGAATCCTTATGCTTCGTAGATCTTTTTCATATTTAAATCACCACCATTGATCTGTGCAGGCTGTAAGATTTTTTTTCTAATTGAAAAAATTTGTTTCTCCGTGCAAGTCTCACCTATGGAATCATATCCCTCTGTGTATCTCTTTTTACTCTTTTTCTAACTGTAGATCTAATATTCCCTTTAAACCTTTCTTCTAGTCATGAAATTTATTTTTACCTTGCATCTCTTGGTGGTGGATTGAATTTCAACTGCTGATCTCCCTACCTGAAGATTTGAACCATCCAAACCTTTCATTCTATATCACAAGTGCACATTTTTCATTTTAAGCTTATTTCCAAGCCTTAACCCATGATTTTTCTAGGAAATATAGGTTTTGACTTTAGAGTTAGCTCCTTTTAACATCATTTAAGCACCTTCTAAACAAACCTTGGTTCTTATCATCAAAATTTTCTTATATCATATTTTATTTCTCCTTAGGCCTGCCCCATCCAATTGTTAATAAAAAATGGCACTAACAACTGGCTCCAACTGGGGATGTTATCCTCCTTGTGATATATCAAAGAACATGCAGACTAGTGCCAAATTTCCTATACAAATTTTTTCAAAAACTAAACAACTCAAATTCTTTTTTCCTTTTACTGTAAAATAAATTGGAAAATTTTCAAGATCTTAGGGAATTCTCTCCGGGATTCAAATACATTAGTTTTCCATCTATACTGATTTTTCAATTCAAATAAATATATACAACTAATATACAAAAATTACCTTCAACCTTATGACAAGTAATGTTTCAGAAATCATCCATTTAAAAGGCCCCCTTTGAGTTGAACCCCATCTTGATGTTGCATAACAAAACAATTTCCTCTCCTAAAAGAATAAAGGATGTATGTCCCCTTCCACATATGATCAAATTTCCCATGTTTATATTATTTTGGTGCATCCCATTTTAAAACCAGATCATCAACCTAAAATTGTTCTTCTTTAAGGTTCCTGTCAAAATTCTTCTTCATTTTCTCTTGATGTACCTGCACTTTATCATAAGATTTCTACCTGATCTCATTCAGCTCAATGATCTGATTGATTCTTCTATGCATGCGATTTGGCTCCTGCTCCTATTCCATGATCAACTTCATGAGAGGAAGAACTAAAGAAACTAGAAATACCACTTCTACTTATTAATCTTGCACATTGATCTAGGAACTAAGAATCAATCTCATCAAAGAACTAGTAAACAAGAAGAACAATGCACTCAACTGAATCAAAAATATAAATAGCTGCACGGTGAAAACTGGACCCATGTAGAGTAGCTGAAATCATCTAAAGAGAGAGAAAAGGTTCTTGAGGATTCAAACCATGTGTGGAACACTCAAGAAACTGATGTGTTGCAGCCTTGAACAGAAAACCATGAGTGGTAAAATCAGCCCCAATTTTTAGGAGCAAGTGTCCAAGCGGATGCAGAGTGTCTTCCTCTTTACTAGTTCTGTGAGGAGATGAGCTTGTGACCAAAGGTAGAGAATCCCTGGGACTCTAGAGAGTGAATGCTTGAGCTCCATAATCTGATATAGCTTCATAATTTTCTAATGATTCATAAAATAAAATATCAGAAACCTCATAAGAGGAAACTAACACCAAATCCCCATCAGCAAAATTGAAGAAGAACTACGGTACTTGATTTTTCACACCAAAATTGGTGAGAGAAGCTACAAGTATGACTGAAAGCTCTTGGATTTTAAAATATGAACAAAATAATATCAGATCAAAATGTAAATCAGATATAAATAATTTCACAACAGATCCAAAACTATGAAATCAAATCAAATCCCCAGCAGCAGTTTTGTAGGAGACTTGCGGTACTTGTTTCTTCACACCGTTGATGAGAACAGCTACAAGTAGTACTGAAGGTTTATGAATCTGAAATTTTGAAACAAGAAATATCAGATCAAATCCAAATAAGATCATATCAGATCCAATAAGTTTCATATCAGATCCAAAATTATGGTCAACCGAGACGGTGGATGCATAGTTGTCTTTTTCTTCAAAATTTTGAATTTTGGTGCATGCAATCCTGCAAGATTTTGCTGGAAGATCTAAATCATCGGGAGAGAATGTGTCACTCTTATAATCTAATATTTCTTCCAAAATATCCAATTTTTTACATATTTTCACACCAAAATCAACATTAGAGGGAGAAAAATCAAATTTCTCTTCACTTTCAGAAGCAATTACTGGTAAATTTTGCACATAATTCAAAGGAAAATCACCGATGAATGCTTGCATGGAAGTGCAGCAGTGTTTTTCTTCCATATCATAGATTCGAATGTCTTCTTCTATTTCAGAAATATGAGAATATGAGATATCAGATATCTCATGAACTTCCGGAGCATCAGGAGAAGGAGTCACTGCATGGAGACTTTCTTCAATTCGAATTGAATGTGTAGAAGATTCTGCTTCATCTTCATCTTGAACAACTTAAACAGAGAGAGTAGAGGCCGAGACTTTTGAGTAAATAACTCTTGTGGTGTTGGATGTGATATCCAAAGTACTATTATGATCCTCATTGTTCTTGCCAAAGGTTCTGTCCAATTTTGTCTAGACTTCCTTTGGATATTCAGTAGAACAAATAAGGTAGTACAAGCTAGGAGAAAGGGACAGACCTATTGCTCCAAAAGCTCTGTCACCATCATTTATGCAGTCATTCTCATTCTCATAATACTATTTTCCAAGTCCAATAGGCACCTCATAGAGACCTCATCTCTTCAAAGATGCAATCATCTTCAACTTCCATTCCGAATAGATTATGAATGGGGTGAGAAGAGGGATTGATGAGTCCATTTGAAGTTGTACCTGTTAAAACCTACAAATCAAAATAAAAAGGGAAATGTAAGGTCAGACAGCTTGCACATTCTAGGCTTTCATCACACCCATCATAGTCAATCAAGCAAGCTTGATCAACAAGTTCTTTACTTGGGATATTGAGTGGTAAGCCTTGGCTTCTGGTGCAATGCTGGATTTTTGAGCTATTGCTCAAATTTCATGGAGAAATCTATCAAAAAACTTGTTTTTGAGAGATAGATATTCGTTCCACTGTATGCTCTAATACCATATTAATCTTGCACATTGATCTAGGAACTAAGAATCAATCTCATCAAAGAATAATCAACAAATACTCATGAAATGGTGTTAATCGGAACCATAACAGTTTCCTCTCTATATATTCAATATACAATGAATGGTTACAATAACAATTTCAATCAATAGCTTAACTCCATGAATAATTCGAATACCTAAGGAGACAATTAGAATTCAGTGAGTGAGTCTAGCTTAACTAACTCTAAGCCATTGGTTCACACTCAGTTAACCACTTGACCAAAACCCTAATCAACTCACCAAACCCTAACTGAAGTCGAAGTGCAATAAATGACTGAATCTCAACTGAAGGAGATCAAACACATGTCATAGCAACCAACCATCAAGTGCTAGTGCTCCATGACTTCAATGAACCCCGCTGAGGTTAACTGAAGCTGAACTGATCATCAAAAGTAGGTGGAGGTGCCCTGTTGACTCCAGATCATTAAATAATACTAAATAATCATTAAATAATATATTTAATGAGAGAGGGTGCCTTAACTGACTGGTTGAACTGATTGTAACCACCAGTTAGCAATTAGGTGCATTAATATCACTCAGATCACCCCCGGAGTGCTCCAGTTAGCCTCCTTGACTGTAGGAGAAGGCTAAGTTAGCCTCCTTGATTGTAGGTAGGCATGGGTGTGAATGGATGATGGCAATTAATGCTCCACTGATGTCAATTAATGTCAATTATACTTAGGATAGTGATTTAACTAGGCCAATTTGACCAAAAAGAGTGTGTATGGTGGTAAATGTATCCAACACTACTCCATAGACCAATTGAAAATGTGACATCCCAATCACTCTTTTATTGCTTATTATGTCTACCCACAAAGCATACTTCAATTTTGTGTGCCAGGCTCACTTGTTTTCTTCCAACAATTTCTTGATTATCCTCACTAAACTTTTGTTATATTATTCTGCAAGCCCATTTCCCTACGGATAAAAAGTAGTAGAATGGATTAGACTGATATGATACTTATGACAGAAACTGATCATCTTCTTTGAATTGAAAGCTGGTGAATTATCAATCACAATTCTTCTGGGACATCCAAACCTTGGAAGAATATTATTCTCCAAAAAATCCATGATAACAACATCAGTATCCCTCCTGTTAGGTATAATTTCAATCCACTTACTAAAATAATCAGTTGCATTCATGATCCATCTATGTTGACCATAATAATTTGGGTTCATTTCTCCAATCAAATCTAACCCCTACCGTTGAAAAGGAGCTTCTACAGAAATAGGATTAAAAGGAAAAGGTATTAGATTTATTTTTCCATCAAATATCTGACATTGATGATGGGTTGTGATATATTTATATACATCTGAAAACATGGTGGGACAATAAAAACCATCTCTTAAAATTTTGTTTGTAGTTTCTTTCCAGGAATGATGCCCTCCATAGACTCCTTGATGAAACTTTTTCATAGATTGTTAGGCTTCATTTTCCAATAGACAATTGAGCAAGATACCTCTTAGATCTTTCCAATACATATATTGATTCGTGATACAAAAATTGTATTCCTTTAGATTCACTGATCTAGATATGGTTTTGCTTAATGTTAAAGGTTCCTATAACTTCTGTAAAACAAAGATAGAATCAGTGTACCAAGGATATAAAGTGAAATCAACAATCACCTACAATTCTGAGTCCAACTCATTTGAATAATTAGATAAAAAAATTCAAATGTGAGGATTCAGAATTTTAATTATTCATCATCTTTTCCAACCCTTCTCCTTTCACTAGTTTTGTAGTCCTGATCTCCAAATCATATTCTAACAGAAATGCTATCCACTTTGCTCTTTTTCCTTTTGGATCAAGTTGAGTAAGAATGTTCTTTACTACTTTACTGGGTACATATGCTATAATATGGAATGTAAAATGTACACTCCGAAATATTTCAAAGAATTCACTAAGGCATAATCATGTTTCTCCATGATATCATATTTTAAATCCCCATCTCTCTGCACCTTTCTAAAGAAAGCAATGGGTTGTTCATCATTTTGTTGGTTCTTCTGCAACAAGACTCCAAATATTGTATGTTCGGAGGCATAAGAGAAAATCAGAAAATCTCTAGAAAAATTAGGACTCACTAAAATAAGGGCCTCTATGATTTCCTTTTTTTATCATTAAAAGATTACCTGCCATCTACGGTCCATTTAATTTCACTGTCCTTTTTCAACGTATTTGTAACATTTCTCAACATCTCTGCAAAACTAGGGATAAACCTTCTTAAGAAATTTACTTGACCAATAAATGATTCAACCTCTTTCTTATTTCTTGGTTCCTCTACCTTCAGAATAGAATTCAATATGTATGAGTGACTCCCTAATCCCATCCTTTGAAATAATATGACCCAATAATTTTCCCTCTTTCATAGAAAAATTAGAGTTTCTAGGGTTGAGAGAAATACCAAACCTCCTGCACTTTAAAAATACTTTTTTTCTAGATGTTTTATATGGTCCTTATTAGAATTGGAATAAACTGTGATGTCATCCATATACATTACAACAAAAATTTCCTTCTCATTCAAAAAAATTATATCCATTTCTCTCTAAAAAGTATCCCCTTCATTCATTAATAAAAAAGGCAGTTTAGCATACATAAATGTTACCCATGGTGTAGTAATGGTTGTATTTTCTTGGTATTCAAGAATAAATTTTATCTGGTTGTATCCTGAAAAGTTATCCATTGTAGAAATTATTTCATCTCCAACAACCTTTTGCAGTTTTTCATCCATTTTGGGCAAAGGATTATGATATTTCAATACCACTCTATTCAAGTTTATGAGATCTACACATAATCTGATTTCTCCATTCTTTCCCCTGACAGGTACTAAGTTAGCTACCCACTTCTAAAATATGAGAGTTACAATGATTTTCGCATTGATTAACTTTCTTACTTATTTTTCAATCAAAGGTAAGAGCAAGGGATTTATTCTTCTTAATTTATGCCTGAAAGGTTTCTCTCCAGGTCTAATAGGAATAGTGTGTTGTATGATGGAGGTATCATAGTCCTTCAAATTCTTATAACTCCCAGAAAAAACATCAGTGTATTTTTTCATCAGGTTAATATATTTCTTCTTTTCCTCAGGAGGCAAGTTTCTTGACATTTTTACTATCTTAGGTGAATCTTCAGTCCCAATATTATGATCTTGAATATCATTTTCATCAAGATGAACCTTTGGATATTTAGCCACATCATTTTGGTCAAATAATTTCTCTAGAGGAATAAGACCCTTTGGAATTTAATTACTTTTCAATTGAATTATGTCATTTCCTCCAATCATGTTCTTCAAATTTTTCTGCTCAACTTCTTCATGTGCAAACTGTACATTGTCTTGAAAATTTTATGAATTTCTATTCTCTATGTCAATATGTGTAGTTACAAATTCATATGACAACTCCAAAAATATTTTAATCTATAGATAATCTTCAAATACTTGCCAATTTTTGGATTTATCAAGAATGAAAGGTATATTTACAATTTCTATTTTGTATTTTTTCTTAGAATAGATGAGGGCTTTAAAATTTCCAGCAAGGGTAGCCAGATAATTAGCTACCTGGTTTTGCATCTTGGGAATTACCCTGATTCTATGTTTAGTGAATAAATTAATGAAGATATCCCACACTTCATTTCTATATGTTTTTATTTCAGGATGTTTAACTGTCATTCACATGGTGTACTACTAACTTAGAGTCTCCAAAAACATCTATCATCTTTTGGCCTTTAAATCTTTTAAAGAATTCAATCCTAATAGAAAATTGTTATATTTTTTATCAATTTGACAATATGATATTGTGATCTTTTCTGAGAGAATAACATGCACAATAATCAATCACAAGAGACAATAGACACAAATATTTTCCTCAGGGAAACCATAAGGGATAAAACCTCACAACTTCCTAAGAGATAGAATGAGCACCAATTGCAGTAGTAAAACCCAAAGATAGAAAGATGATATCCAACAATTGTTCTCTCTCTCACTTGTGTGAGATCTTATTCTCTCACCTATGCGCTATAGTTGGGTGAGTGTGTGTGACAAATAGAGAGGCTCACTCTCTATTTATACTAGTTTTCGACTTGACAATTACTTACCAGGGTTGACTTCTCTAGGAGAGTCTAATAACCCTAGTGCCCCACAATTGTGGGGACCTTTCCCCTTGATCAACAAGGAGGGTTAACCTCTATGACTTGATTACATTAATGATTCTCCTGATAGGAACATTGGGGACCAATGAAATATAATATAAGAAAAATACAAGTGAATACATTCTGAAGTTACAAATACATCAACACTCCATCTTAACTAGGAAGGTATTATCTTGACACAATTCATCAACACAAGTATTTGTAACTAGATCATCATCAAGGTTGGATCATCATCATCATCACTACTCCAGCTGTCTTGATCAAATGGTGATATCTCTCAATTCTACTCGTCATAGGAAGTTCTACAAAACCAACCATTTTTCATGCTACTTGTAGTCCTAGTATCCATGTAGGTATTCATCTTCTTCAGTACTTATGTCTAACAATGGGAGGAACACATCTAGAATCCATGTCAAAAAGGCCTTCCCAACACTTATATCTGACCATGGGAGGAACACATCCAACATCCATGTTAGAAAGGCCTAGCATTCACATCTGACCAAGAGAGGAACAAATCCAACATCCATGTCAGAAAGGCTCACTCAACACTTACATCAACCAGCATGGTAGGACAAACCTACTACCATATTGGAAAGGATCTGCACTTACATCTGACCATGGGAGGAACACATCCAACATCCATGTCAAAAGGGATCTGCACTTACATCTGACCATGGGAGGAACACATCCAACATCTATGTTAGAATGGCTCTACACTTACATCTAACCATGGGAGGAACAGATCCAAAATCCATGTTAGAAGGGCTCTGCACTTACATCTAACCATGGGAGGAACGCATCCAACATCCATGTCAGAAGGGCTCTGCACTTACATCTGGCCATGGGAGGAACACATCCATCATCCATTTTAGAAGGGCTCTGCACTTAAATCTGACCATGGGAGGAACACATCCAACATCTATGTCAGAAGGGCTCGGCACTTACATATGACCATGGGAGGAACCAATCCTACCACCATGTCAGAAAGGCACACAAACTCATCACTTCCCCTTAGAAGGAACCTCGATCTTAAGAACACCAAGATTCTCCTTGAAGTATTCAAAATTCACTCTGGCCAATGGCTTGGTCAACACATCATCTATCTGCTCATCCGTCACAACATATTGGAGCTTCATTGCTCCTTTATGCACCATATCCCTAATATAGTGATATTTTATCTCGATATGCTTCAACTTGTCATGGAACACCGGGTTATCTGACAACTTCACACAACTCTAGTTGTTGCAATATATACAAGTAGCATCCAACTGGAGATCAAACAAATTAGATAGTAGCTTCCTTAGCCACACTGCCTCACAACTAGCTGAACAAGCTATGACATACTATGCTTTAGATGTAATCAGTGCCACACGGGATTGCTTCCTACTAAACCAAGAGATCACACCTGATCCCATACTAAAGCAACACCCCGAAGTGATATTCTTATCAATGGCACTTTCTTCCCAATATGAATCCACATAACCTTCCAGGTTAAAATTTTGATTTGCTTCATACTTGAGCCCATAATCAACCGTACCCTTCAGGTACCTCAGAATATGCTTTGCAGCAATCAGGTGAACATGTCTCGGATCCGTCAGGAACTAGCTCAATGTGTTCATAGTGAAGAAAATATCTGGTCTCGTATTCGTTAGGTACATCAAGGACCCAATCATCTGAAAATACATCGTGGCATCAACTGACTCTGATGAAGCATCACTCAATAGCTTCATTTAGATGACATAGGTGTGGTCGTGTCCTTACAGTCCATCATCCTGAACCTCTTCAAAATCTCTACCACATACTTCCCTTGTCCAAGGGAGATTTCATCTACATTCTGCCACACCTCCATTCCTAGAAAGTAGTGCATCATACCGAAGCCCTTCATCTTGAACTCAGCAGCAAGCTTCATCTTCGTATCAACAATCAACCCATACTCACCTGTTACAAATAGGTCATCTACATATAGTAGGAGTATCACATGGTTCCCTTTGTCAACCTTATAATAAAGGTTGGAATCTTCTTTACTCTTGGTAAATGCTAATCCCATCAGGAAGCTGTTAATTATGTCGTACCATGTCCTGGGTGCATGTTGCAAACTGTATAGGGCCTTCTTCAATTTGCACACATGAGTCTCCCTATCATGTGTCTCAAAACTGAGTGGCTACTCCACATACGCTTCCTCTTCCACTACACCATTCAAGAAAGAAGTCTTTAAATCCATCTGGTGTATCTTCCATTTCATTACTGTGGCTAGAGCAAGTACTGATCTGATGGAAGTGTGTTGGCAGGGGTTTCAGTAAGTGATTTGCATAGTGTCGTAGCAGCTGCACAAGCTCACGTGACACCGCGCAAGGCCAGATCAACATGATGGGCAGAAAAATAACCATTTTTAATATTTAATATATTATTTGACCAATTTTTTTCAAATAGTGGACCTTCAATGTAAAGGCGCAAGCCTATATATACAACTAGTTTTGCAATTGTGAAGGACATCAACATTATCTTGATCATGATTATCACTTAAGGTCTGCTGCGATCTATCTATGGTTTTGGAGAATTTTCGTTTGTATCTGCGATCTATCTGGGTTCCTTTGATGTATTCATCCTCTGGTTGTGGAGAAGAATTGCTTGTTTTGGATCCTTTGCACAGAATCAATATGATATGACATTTGTTGCATAAATGTTGTCTTTTGTCTTCATGTTTTCTCTGCTGCGATCTCAATGGGAAGTATGTTGAATATATTATGAATTATGATGCCGTGATCTATTCCAATTCTATCGCATTTCCATTATGGTTTACTGATGTCTCTGCAATCTCTTCTGATTCGGTTGCATTTCTTATAATGGATTGTTTAAGTTGTTTTATACTACTGTGTCGACCTACTGCAACAAATGAATGATGTGATTGTTAGGTCTGTAGCGATGAGGATAGATTATGATTACTGTCTTAGTTCTGTAAACTGATATTTATGCTTCTTAACCCCCGTCGGATTCCTTTTCCTCCCTTCTTACTACCAGAAACTTGGTTCCGATAGCTCTCCCTTGAACATCTCCGGTGAGAATTCATCTACTTTTTAGATGTTGTTGGGCAGGGTAACCCCTTCCTACACTGGTTCTTAGGGAGATCGCGCTGGTTGGGAATCGACAGAGTGAGAACCCCTATCAATGAGGCTTTGTTAGTGGTTTTTCACCAACAAATTATATGACAGTTGTCGCATAAATGTTGTCTTATCTTCCTATGTTCTCTGCTGCGATCTCAATTTGAAGTATGTTGAATCTATTATGAATTATGATGTCGTGATCTATTCCAATTCTATCGCATTTCCATTATGGTTTACTGATGTCTCTGTGATCTCTTCTGATTCGGTTTCATTTCTAATAATGGATGGTTTAAGTTGATTTATACTACTATGCCGACCTGCTGCGACAAATGAATGATGTGATTGTTAGGTCTATAGTGATGAGGATAGATTATGATTACTGTCTTAGTTCTGTAAACTAATATTTATGCTGCTTAACCCCCATCATATGCCTTTTCCTCCCTTCTTACTGCTATAAACTTGGTTCCGACAGCTCTCCCTTGAACATCTCGAGTGAAAATTCATCCGCTCTGTGGATGTTGCTAGGCAGGGTAACCCCTTCCTGGGCCGGTGCTCAGGGAGATCACGCTGGTTGGGAATCAAAAGAGTGAGAACCCCTGCGATGAGGCTTTTTTGGTGGGTTTTTACCAACAAATGGTTCTATTTATGGGATTGAGTTTCAATTGAAAGAAGGATATGTTTTGGCATCTGACTCGTCCAGAGATTGAGGGGTGGTTTGGTCTAAAATTGCGAGAATTTGTTGAAGCCAAAAATAAGAATCTGAAGCTGTCGACAAGCAATTTGTTGGACATATATATTTACGACGGTCCTTACAAATGGTTATTTTTTGATTTTCCTATTGTCTTGTATGAGTGGATGGAGAAGTTTGCTTCTAAGAAAAAAAAATTCCACGGAGAGTTGACTTCCTGGACTCCGGAACTGATCCAGGAATTACAAGAAAATGACAATAAGGCATCGCGGGCTGTTGAGGTGTGGTTGGACAGTATCCTGGAGGAATACATTACCGAATTTGCAGTTGATACCAATAAGTCCTTTAGTGAAGAATAAAGGGATTTCTTCAATAGACCGCGAGGTAAATTCTTGTTGTCTCTACAGTTGTTAATTAAACTGCTGGTCTGCGAGAAAGGTATTATGAATATGGACCAAGAGTAGTGGAACTCTGGTGTGTAGAGGATGTAGGAAAAACAATGGAAGAGGGGAGATGCATGGAAAGGTAAGGGTAGATGGGCATGAGTTCTAGTGAAATTTTGAAGGTCATCAAGGAAATAAGTGGTTGTATAAGAGGAGGAGAAAGGTTTCGAGAGAAGAGGTAGAGGACAGGAGAAGATCATGTTGTGATCGAAGTGCGATGCTGCAAGGAACAACCACATGGTACAAAGCAACCTTTTAGTGATAAAAAGGTTGACCAGGCCCAAGTTATTCCCAGAAGAACGACAGGATCGAACCCCGGTAGTAAGGTTCCCACACCTCCGCGCACTACTCCACCATAAGGAAGAAATGTGCATTCTACATCGACTTTCCCAACATGTCAACAACATTCTGGAAATAGAGTACCAACAGGAGGAAGAAGGCATAGAATGGTGGGCAATGAAATGAAGCTACCAATATTTCATGGAAACCGATGACCCATACCAATACTAGTTCTTGTGTGAGGCAATCTAGACCACCCGACAGACTGTAGATGATGATGTCAAGAAAAGCTAGCTGGCCACCATCCTTAGGGGTCATGCGTTGGAGTTGTACATGAGGTTCATGTGGGTTCCTTAGGGAGGTACCACAAAAACATTGGATCAAATCCGTACGGGGTTATTTGAATAATTCAAGAAGTCGAATTCTAAGGCTTAGTCTATTACCGAGTTGAAGGAAATCAAGCAGTTCCCCAATGAAACAATTTGAGACTTTGATCAATGGTTTAAGATGTTGATGGCTCGAGTTAGCTTCCAAATGAGTGATGTTTAGCACAAGGAGTGGTTCATCACTGCGCTTGTCCCACATATCAAACAACCACTAATGCAGCAAAATATTGCAACATAGATCAAGGCCCTGGAAACCGCGATGAAATTGGAGGCATCACCGGTAGGAGAAACCACAGTCGGAATGAACCAAATTCAAGCACAATTGGCCAATTTGGTGCTCCAACTACAAGATATCAAGAAGGGCAAGGAAGATCATGATGACCTTTGGTGTACCGGGTGCCATGCAGATGGACATACCAAGGATACATGTTCGACGTTCCAAAATTATTTTCTTTCAGGAGCCCCAAACCTGTTGAGCTACACTGGTATACAATGGTGCCGCATATGTCAAGTCTATGGGCATCGACATGAGAACTGTGAATACATGAAAAAGATGGTTACCAAGGCAAAAAATATGTACTGTACCTTTTGTCGGTCAGTAGGAAATGATGATAAAAACTATCGAGCTTATGATTTTCTTCAGGAAAGGACATATGATTCATACTTTGTGAAAGGTGACGACCCCTGGGAAATGTAAGCAACCCCAAATGATACAACCAGTAGCACAGGTGTAGTATACACCACCACCCCAGATGCAATTTATCCTAGCGCAACTACAGCAGTAGTTTACAGCACAACCATAGTTTGCACCTCAGCCACAGCTTGTAACACAACTACAATATGTGCCATGACCATTATATAATCAGGCACCGCTCATTTAGTCTCAACCACAATATGTTCAAGCTGTGCACTATGTCTAGCAGCAACCAAACTCACTACAGTAGCAAATGGCCTAGCCTTAGTTTCAGCAGGGAGGAGTCCAAGGAGGATTCTGTGGAGGATTCAGGGGATGAGGAGGAGGCTTCGGTCGAGGAGGAGGATGAGGTCATGAATCAATCCAGTGTTATACCTGTGGAGTATTCAGGCACTATTAGAGGAGTGCCCTCATCTGCAGTTTACATACTGTGTGGCCAATGAACATAATGTTAAAAATTTCCCTCAGCTAATTGAAAAAAGGCAGGCTGGAACCATTCCTCAGTTGCAAAATGCGCAGACTTAGAACCAGCCTATTTTCCAAGTACAAAACTAGCCGACGATGCAGAATCAAATTGCACCACAGACTCAAACTCAGAACCCACCCCAAACTCAAAATCAACCAATGAATCAATTTTTGAATCAGAACATACCATTGAATCAAGCTCAGAACCTAAACCAAGGATCGACGGTTTCCACAATTCTAGCTAAACTACACACAAAGGATGTCGATGTTGGGGTTGTCATTCACACTAGTGCGACAACTGGAGACGACAAACCATGACAACAAGTTCAGGTCGCTAGAAATACTGAAGTAGCATTTGATATTATTACATAGAAAGACACCTTCTTCGAGGCCAAGCATGCAATCAGGAGAAATCTGGGTAAGTTACCGATTATTGACATGCCATCTTCTTTTGATCCATCTATAGAGGTAGGACCATCGTGGTAGCATGGTACCTTGCAGTAGTTCTATGAGATTTGTCTATCACTCTCAAGGGACCCCAAATCCCTTGCCAAGATTGAGACGTTATTGTACCACCAGAATAAGGTAGTGAAGGATTCTACAGTGAACTCTTTACAAAAGTGGAAGATGGGAAAGGAGATGAGGATGAATATCCAGATCGAATATCATGACGTTGACTCAGTTATTCTAGATCTTGGATTAGATGTAAAAATTTTGACCAAGAAAACATAGAATTTGATGGGGAAGTCGACCTTGGGATGGTTTCCAGTGCAGTTGCGACTAACAAATCAAGAAAAAGTCTATCCCATTGGTCACGTATCAAACCTAGTTATCAACATTGAAGGTATGAAAACACATACTGACTTTGATGTGATAGAAGTAGTCAAAGATAGCGGTTCTTATCCCGCACTGCTAGGGATTAGATGGGATAATGATAGCATGGTGATCATCAATTTCAAGAAAATGGTTATGACGTTTGAGAACCAGGGTGCCAGGGTCATCGCTCCCATGGACCCTCAGGAAGGTCATCTGTATATTGAACCTGTGAAGGATGAAGTTGGTAGAAGTTGGGATCAAACTTATAATATATTTGAAGACTATATCCATCCTACTATCGATGGTGAACTTGCATGGTGCAGCACAATTTCTACATTCTCTGACTTTGATGATGCTCTAGAAAATTGGTAGAATAGGTTGGATGAAGTGTCATTCAGGAAATGCAGGTTGATTATACAGTCTCTCCAGCATGTTGCAATTGAGATTGTTGAGTTTCCAATTTATGAAGGGCTACCAGCATTACCATAATTCCGTAGAGAATTTGAAGAGAAAGTGTTTGAACCACAAATAATATTGGCCCTAGATGTCGCATTGAAGGCTACTCTGGCTCGATGGTGGGTGACACACAAGAAAATGATCCATGACTGGGAACAATGTTAGAGATTGATGATGGTGTGCTTCAACTATTCGGAGGTCTATCATGTTGGGAGATACAACGGATAGAATGACCCCACCAATCATTTGATAGAATGTCAAGATTTATCAGCATCACTACCCAAAGATGAGTGGGTCCATGATTTTGTTCACACTCTGTACAAGATGTCGAGATCCTGGTATGTAGCGGTAGAATTGCGCAGAACTATCACCACTTGGGAGGATTTTTTTGTCTACTTTACGCAGACATTTAGTTTCCATGATGCTAACCAAGACGTTCATAATGCATTGCACATCATCTGCAACGTAGTGTTGAAATTTGTCCCTATCACACACCTAGCTGATCTGCATGCACACTGTTCAATACAATCCATGATGACATGCTACAACCTGCCTGGGGAACCTGAAGATGATGATGAGTTGCAAAATGTTAATATTCCGGAATCTGAAGGAAGGCATGACGTCGCAACACCTGACATATTGACAGATTCAATGAGTCAGTCGTTGAAGATCAAGAAATTCAACATTAGGTTGGAAGAGAACCCAAAGTTTGCCAATGCTGGGGACTACTGGGACGAGGAGACAATGGCCAAAATCACAGACCTACTGGATGAATTCTAGGACCTTTTTTCGACATGGTTTTTAGAAATGAAAGGGATATCAGGGGACCTCAGTGAGATGAAAATCCTATTGAAACTAGATGCCAAACCTATGCGGAAGAGGCCATATCAACTAAACCCACGCTACAAGGACTGTGTGAAGGATGAGATAGACCAGATGCTAGATGCTAGGATCATCGAGCCTATAGAAGAATCAGAGTGGATAAGCCCTATGGTGGTACAGGATAAAAATATAGGCAAAATATGCATTTGCGTCGACATAAGGAAGTTGAATGATGCATGCATGCATGATCCGTTCCCGACTCCTTTTACAGATGAAGTCCATGAAGGAGTACGCAGACAAGAGATGTATTCCTTCATGGATGGTTTTTTGAGGTACCACCAGATCTGGATTGCAAAGGAGGATCACCATAAGACCATGTTTCTCACTGAATGGGGTTGTTTTCAATATACAGTCATGCCTTTTGGGCTGAAGAATGCACCAGCAGTATTTTCTTGGGTAGTTGTCATTGTATTTAAAGACTTTATTCAAAAGTTCATGCAAGTATATATGGATTATTGGACCGTCTATGGGATAATTAGGGACCATCTTGAAAACTTGCGATTGATGCTTGAACAGTTTTTGACAGCATCAAATTGCATTAAATTCTAAGAAGTACATTTTTTGTGCGTCATTTGGAATTCTACTTGGACACATAGTGTGTAAGGATGGTTTATTGGTTGATCCAGCAAAGATCGCACTAATTCTTAGTTTGCCACCATAGACGAACATGAATATGCTTCGAGAAACGTTGGGGCATATAGGATACTATCACAAGTTTATCAAAGAATACTTTGCGATTAATGCCCCTATGGAGAAGCTGCTAAAAAAGGATACTGCATATGAGTGGAATCAGGAATGTTAAGGTAGTTTTGACACATTGAAGACCAAGATGGCCTCTATGCCCATACCAGTTTTTCCTGATTGGAATAAGGAATTCCATGTGTATGTCGACACCTCATCTTTTTCACTGGGGGTTGTGCTTGCGAAACCAGGGGAGGGTGACCTGGATCACCCAATTGCATATGCCAGTAGAAAGTTGTCATTTGCTAAATGAAATTATGAAACAACTGAAAGAGAAGGCTTGGCAATGGTTTATGCCTTGCAAAAGTTCAGGCACTATTTGTTGGGAGGAAATTTCAAGATGTTCATCGATCATTCTGCTTTGCAATACTTGGTCAATAAGCCTGTGTTGGGGGGGGAGGGATCTGTCAATGGATGATTTTGTTTCAGGAATTTGATTTTGAAATAATTGTGAAATCGGGACAGTTGAACACTGGCCCTGATCACCTGTCTTGCATTAAGACCGGCAAAGAACCGACCAATATTGATGATAGATTACCAAATGCACAACTATTCCATGTCAACATCGTAGATGATCCTTATGCCCCAATTATTCATCTTTTGGCCACTGGTGTCACCCCGAAGGACATGTTGACTAGCCAAAAGAAGCAACTGGTAGTAAAGGCTTCTGATTTTCAACTGATTGCTAGGAATTCATATAAGATTGGACCAGATGAAATTTTGCAACGATGTATCTTACTACATGAGCAGGGACCCATTCTAGAAGAAGCACATGTAAGAATCATGGGAGGTCACTATGGAGGAAGAGCTACTAAATGAAAGGTGTTGCACGTTGGGCTATGGTGGCCTATATTGCACAATGATGCCACCAAATATGTGAGGAGCTGTGACGTCTGCCAGCGTGTCGGCAAACCATCGCAGCAGGATGAGATGCCACTGGTGCCGCCGGTGACTCTACAACCTTTTGATAAATGGGCCATCGATTTTGTGGGTCCTATTAATCCACCAAAAAAGAGGACTGGGGAACAATACATCATTACTCCAACTGACTATCTGACTAGGTGGGAAGAAGTTGCACCAGTTGTGGATTGTACCACTGCGACAGCAGCGAGGTTCATCTTTGAAAACATTGTGACACGATTTGGGTGTCCCTCAATCTTGATGAGTGACCAGGGTATTCACTTCATGAACCATACTGTGAGAGTGCTAACTGAGGAATTGTAGGTGCAACATAAGAGGAGCACACCATATCATCTGCAGGAGAATGGGACTATTGAAGCGTTCAACAAAATTTTGGAAACAGCGTTGACAAAGGTATGTAATGCCAATCGCGATGATTGGGACCTGAAAGTTCCAGTAGTGCTATGGTCCTTTCACACTGCTTGCAAATGGCTGATAGGACAGACACCATTCATGATGGTATATGGGAAAGAGGCAGTCATGCCCATGGAATACATTATTCCTAGTTTATGCACGATGCGACAATAGGCATGGATGATGGAAAAGCATAAGAAGAGCGCATCATGCAGTTGGTATAGCTTGAAGAAGATCGCTTTGTTGCAGGATTCCACCAGCGGGTTGCGAAGGATCGATAGAAGGCATGGCATGATCGCCATATTAAGAAAAAACAGTTTACAGAAGGATATTTGGTGTTGTTATAAGATAGCAAGTTCATAAAGCATCCAGGTAAGTTACAGATGCACTGGTTAGGACCTTATCTTGTTCATTCCATTACTTCTGGAGGTGTAGTTTAGTTACAACAATTAGATGGTGTGGTATTGCCGACGCTCATCAATGGGAGTCACTTAAAGCACTATAGAATGGGGTCAGAGCTGTGAATTGCTTGAGGCATTGTAAAAAAAAATAGCTAGTAGCAAGATGAGCCTAGGGGATGAGGCTACGCAAGGATAGGACTTAGTAGCAACAATCAGGAGATCACCTGCAACAGCTGCAGATCTATGGGTTGGTAAAATCAATAATAAATTCAGGTAGTTAAAATATTTAGCCAGTGGTGCTTGTTGAAGCAACGCACATTAATGGTTGATCTGACCATTAGAAGGGTAATATTTTTAGTGGATTTGGCATCATTACTGTTGGATTTAGTTATGATGGAGATAGCATATTTGGAAATGATGATCTTGAATTGAGAAGTGCCTATAAAAAGCACACGGGATGCAGGAGGACAACATTGTTTAGTTGAGTGAGCATAGTGTTGAGTAGAGTGTGAATTGTGGAGTTGTGTTGCGATATTTTGAGTGAGTTGCAGAGTAGAATGCTAGATTCATTGGGTGCATTGTAAGGTTTCGGGAGTGAGGCATGCTGAGAGACTTCGATGCAATTGGGATTTCAAGTAAATAAGAGTCCCCTATTCATCCCACAGTCATTGAATAAGAAGTCATGAGCATTCCATTTGTCTCATTGTCTATCCCTAAGAGGAAGCGGCAGGCTCAGAATCCCAGTTCCACTCCACCGTAGAAGAGGCACACCCACATGTCGGCTAGAGTGCAAGGAGAAGGAACTACACAAACCAGGCCATCAAGCTTGAGAGATATAGAGTATGTAGCACCTAGGGGCATCTCTATTCATGATATCTTAGGATATGTCACTCCTATTTTTTTGGGAGCCAAGCCGAGGAAGCCAAAAAAAAATCAAAAGTATCCACCAAAATTGTTTCCGATGTCGAAAGGGATGACTTTCTCGGTCGATATCATCCCTACCCTGATCCAATTGAATTTTGAGGACCATGACTTACTGTTACTTAAATATTTCTGGGATGAGCCCTATCAGTCAATTTCGACAGTGCCTGGTGCCCCAATTCAGTGAATTCCTCAACCTTGAGCGAGTGGGTTAGAGAACTATGGATTGTTGGGGCTCATCAATATGCCTCATTTTGGGTGACTGAATGAATCCCATGCGCTTGTTAAACAACTCTTGGCCTATTTTCATGGGGGGAACTTTGGTTGAATACGCCCATCCCTGTCACAGTAGATTTAATTGCAAGCATTACAGGCTTGCCAAAGGCTGGGGATACTAACAAGAAGCTTGCCAAGCAGCTGAAGGAGTGCTTTGGCTTACAACGGGATGGTTGCGCCTACCGTATTGATAGAATTAACTCACAAGTAGTGTGTATTGGGGCACAAATTTTGGTGATCAAGTTTGTTCAGGGGAATCGACCGGTCCAGTGCAACTCGGGCGTGGTCGCATGCACCCAAAAATGTGCAGAAGGCATACAAATAAACTGGTCTTTGTTCTTGCTTAACCAGTTGCTTGAAGATGCTCTTACTGCTTAGGCTACATGGTCATTTTCCTATAGTTGGCTCTTAACTCTTATTGCACTCATCGCCTGGATGGAACCTAAAGATTACCAACCAATGGCAGTCTATGTGATGAAGGTGTGTCGCGGCATACGATACCATAATTTGTGGTGGGTTGAGGATCCCAGTCGATAGGTGGACTGTGCAATTCACTTTTGGTTCTATTGGGAAGCATTGCAAGCCACCACTATCGCAGTTCCCTGAGTATCTCCTTACACAGCGGCCAAGTATTAGTGGCTCATTCAGTTCGCTTTTAGGCCAGATTCCATTTACATCCAGGAACGACGGGACCCTGACAGGTAGTGGCTACCTCTGGGTTACAAAGTCATGGATGAAGAATTGGATGTTGTTTTTCAAGAGTGGCTAGCTAAATGGTGCAACCCTGTGAGTCAGGAGGAACTTTCTAAGGAGTCGCCACCTGATGCCCTAGGAGAGCTTGCCTAGAAGGAGATGAGTGTTCATGACTCTAACAATGATTCATCGATAGATCCTGAGGCCGAAGCACAACGCATGCGGGAGGAGACTCATACCAAATGACACTAAGAATACTATGTGAGCAGCGGTATCCAGTCGAGGATGGAGGGCCAACTGCAACGGCTCATCGAAGTGGTCACTGACTCCTCTAAGGCTACGACATAGGGGATCCGAGAGTCAAACCATGAATAATTTGGTGTGGTAAGAGATAGGTTAAATTCCATTTTTATATTATTTCTAGGCATACATCCATGAGACATATGATGCAGGAAGTCCTATTGATCAGCACTGAGCCCCAAGCTAGGAACATTCAAGTTCCCTTAACTGTTATCGATGACGAAAATGAAGAAGTGAACGAGCTACTACGGTCGATCTAGATCATCGCTTTAGATATGAACAAGTTACCAGCTCAAGTACTGGTGGAGCTATAGCACATGATCACCTAGGAATTGGTGGATAGACAGAAGGAGCTGACTGACGGATACGTACAATCATAGAGCATAGTCGAGAAGCTGCAGAAATAAGTGGAGGAGATGCATCAGGTCAGGGTGCAACTGGAAGAGGAGAAGGTACTAGAAATAGATGCATTGAAGGTGACACAAGCTAAGCTGCAGAGGAAATTACTGAGCTGAAGAAGGTGTAATACCACCTTATTGTTGAACAAGCACAGCTATGTGCAAGATGCGGCGAGGTCAAGCAAGCCATTGATGAGGCTTGTCAATATATTTTTGAGAGCTGACCAAGCTTACCATGGTCGCTAAGGCCAAGCGACTTGGTGAAACCATTGTCAATCTCTAGGAAACCAACCTGATGCTCAATGCCCTGGTCCAACCAAAGATGCCACCAGAGCAGGTTGTTGAATGGAAGGATTCTATTGAGGAAATAGCAACCCAATTCCAAACCATGGAGAAAGAAGCCAAGACCATCATGGAGGCGACAACACAGTTTTCGCATAGTGTTTTCCAAGATGAGCAACTCAATTAGTTGACAGCATAGGTGCAAGAAGATGAAGGCCAGTTGATGATGCTGAAGACATTACTGTGGGCAATGTCGCTGATGGTGTAGATCATGAGGGCTGAGGAATTAAAGGATCTACAATAGAGAGCTTCCCGTGCCCAGGAATGCCAACAAAAGCGTCGTGCTCAACTGGATGAGTTTCAAGAAATTGGTGGCCAGTTGGCTGTTAAAGCAGTCGCCACACTGCAAGCAGTGCAAGAGAATCGGCAGATGGTCAACAACAAGGCTACGTAAGAGAACCCTGTGTAGCATGCTTTGAATAATTTTCAAAGTGTTGCCGATAAAGTCCAGCTCTAGGTTCATGAGATCACATAGAAGTTTGAAAATTTCAAGGCATGGACATCAGCATATACCCTGTCAACCTGACGTGGCTCGAGGATGAGCCACAAGATTGTGTTGGGGGCCTGTTGGAAGGGGTTTTGGTAAGTGAGTTGCACATCATCGCGATAGATGCGCAAGATCACGTGACACCGCGCAAGGCCAAAACAACGCGATGGGCAGAAAAATAATTGTTTTGAATATTTAATATATTCTTTGACCATTTTTTGTCGCCATAGGTCATTAGTGGTTACAATTTAGTTAGAAGTGTACCTTCAATGTAAAGGCACAAGCCTATATATAGAACTAGTTTTGTAATTGTGAAGGACATCAATATTATCTTAAGCATGATTATCGCTTGAGGTTTGGTGTGATCTGTCTATGGTTTTGGATAATTTTCTATTGTATCTACGATCTATATGGGTTCTTTTGATGTATTCATCCTTTGGTTGTGGAGAAGAATTGCCTATTTTTGATCCTTTGCGTAGAATTAATATGATATGATAGTTGTTGCATAAATGTTGTCTTTTGTCTTCCTATTTTCTCTGCTAAAATATCAATGGGAAGTATGTTGAATCTATTATGAATTATGATGTTGTGATATATTCCAATTCTATCACATTTCCATTATGGTTTACTGATGTCTCTACGATCTCTTCTGATTCGGTTGCATTTCTGATAATGGATGGTTTAAGTTATTTTATACTACTGTGTCGACCTGCTGCGACAAATGAATGATGTGATTGTTAGGTCTGTAGAGATGAGTATAGATTATGATTACTTTCTTAGTTCTATAAACTAATATTTATGTTGCTTAACCAACATTAGATGCCTTTTCCTCCCTTCTTACTACCGAAAACTTGGTTCTGAAATATCTCCCTTGAACATCTCGGGTGAGACTTTGTCCACTCTGCAGATGTTGCTGGGCAGGGTAACCCCTACCTAGGCCGATGCTCAAGGAGATTGCACTGGTTGGAAATCGACAGAGTGAGAACCCCTGTCGATGAGGCTTTGTTGGTGGGTTTTCACCAATAAAGTGTATCTGGCTACAGGTGTAAAAGTTTCTTCATAATACATTCTTTCTTTCTGGGAGAAGCCACAAGCCACAAATCTTGCTTTATATTTTTCTATGTTTCCATCTGCAGCATGCTTGATCTTGTAGATCCACTGGGAAGTCACAACAAACTTCCCCTCTGGTCTTTGGACAACATCCCAGACATCATTATTCATGATCAGCTAGTAGTCATCGATCATAGAATCCTTCCATTCTTTCTTCTTTGTCACTTCTTCATAGTTGGAAGGTTCCTTGTCAATGATGTCACATAATAGTGCTACATATCTGGAGTAGGACCTAATCTCTTCCTTTCTCTGCACATTTCTTCTAGAGCCCCATATATTTATGCACCTTGGATAACCTATCATACCCATGCAGGTTTCCTCTTGTGAGGATTCTTCTTTTGGGGTGGATCTACAGGTTCTTGGGGTTCTTATATTTCTCTATCTTCTTCTTGAGTTGCAACTTTCATAGTTGTATCTTTAATCCTAGGTGCTTCTGCTTCTTCAGGGTCTCCAACATGTCTCTTTCTATATTTGTTGTAAGCTGAGTCTTCGTCAAATGTTACATCTCTACTTATGTCGATCTTCTTGAATCCTGGGAAGTATATTATGTAAGCTTTCGAGCTTTCACTATATCCCACAAATATACCCTTGTTTCTTGAAGGATCTAACTTTTTCATCTTTTCTTTTGGAATGTGTGTGTAAACTAGACAACCAAATATTCTGAGATGACTAACTTCTGGTTTTTTGCCAGAGAAGACTTCTTCAAGTGTCTTGTTCTCAAGTACTCTATGAAGAGTATGGTTCTATATGTACATAGTTGTCCTAGCAGTTTCTGCACATACATGCATGGGAAGATCTTGATCATGAAGCATTTCCCTTGCGGCTTCCATAATCATTCTATTCTTCCTTTCTGCAACCCCATTCTATTGTGGATTATATGGAGTGGTAAACTCCCTCTTAATCCATAAATCTCTTCATAATTCTTTGAATTCATTTGATGTGAATTCTCCACCATTGTCTAATCGAAAGGCCTTGATTTTCTTTTCTATGTGGTTCTCGATCAAGGCTTTGAATTTTTTGAACTTGTTGAATACTTCATCTCTATTTTTCAAGAAGTATATCCATGTCTTCCTAGAAAAACCATCAATGAAAGAAACATAGTATACATACGCACTCAATGAACTAGAAGACACTGTACTGCATACATTAGAGTGGATGATTTCCAATATTCCTTTTGCCTTGCTCTCCCTACTTGGAAATGTCTTCTTTGTGTTCTTTCCTTTCGCACATCCTTTGTAGACACCTTCATGTTTTTCCTGTATTTCTTGAAGACCTTCAACAACTTTGCTTGCAAGTGGTAGTTCCCTATAGTGCACATGTGCAAGCCTTCTATGCCAAAATTCATTTGGCTCTACTGAGTCATGGACCAAGGCTTGTTATGGTTGGCCCTTTAGCTTGTATAAGCCTCCCTCTTTCTCTCCAATCACTACTGCATCATCTATAGTCTTTCCCTTTGGCCACATAGGACTTGTCCATCTACAAATGCAACCCTTATTCCTTTTGCATCCAATTCATATATGGAGAGGAGATTCTTCTTTAGTCCTAGTACAAACAAGACATCCTTCATCTTCATAAACTTTCCAGAGTCTAGTTTATAGGAGGATTGACCACTACCTTTTATTGGATACCGGTAGTCATCCCCAAGTTTTACTTTGTGGGGTGATTCATGTTTGGATAGTTCCACAAAATATTCCTTGAATCCCTTCATGTGCTTGGAATCCCCACTGTCTATAAACCAATCATTGCTTACATGTGTGACAGTTCCTGTGAGGTAAGAAATCAAAACATATTCTTCATCACTTGAAGAATAATCACTTTCTTGTTTGATTCTCTTTCTGGAAGGTTCATCATCCTTTGTAGTGTGAGCATGATGTCTTCTTTTGTAGTTCTTCTTATTTTGAGAGCCATTCTTATTTTTAGGATAGTATTTGGCAAAGTTTCCTCTCTCATCACATGTATAGCATCTGAATCTAGATATATCTTTGCTTGATCTTCTAGGGTTATCTTCTGGTGAGAATTCTCACCTTGGTGATGATGATAGTCCTTTCTTCTTTTCTTGGACTATACTATGAGAGATTGATCTTCACTTCCCATATTTCCTTCTCAGGCTACTATTAGAGCTTCTTCTTGTGAACGTTCCTCCCACATCCTACTGAAGGTGATTAGCTTTCTTCTAGCACAAATCCCTTGAATGAAGGAGTCCCGTGACCTAGGGAGACCATTCAAGGTGGTCATCACAATTTATGAATTTTTTATTTCTTCATCCACTGCTTCAAGTTATTCTCTGATTTGAGAGACCCTTGTAAAATATGACTGTATGGTCTCTTCATTATGGATCTTCACATTATTCAATTAATTTCTCAAAGTCATCTTATGATTTATGTTCTTCCCTTCAAATATCTTGGTTAGGGAATCAAACATCTCTTTAGGTGTCTTCAGGGAAGACACCTATTGTATAAGGTGATCCTTGATTGAATTAGTAATAATCCTCTTAGCCTTGACCAAGTTCTTCTTGTGTAAGGCCTTAGCCTCATCTCCCTCTAGAGATGGAACCTCTCCACTGGTGTAGGAGTCCAAATCATTTTCTTCAAGAACTAGTGAGATCCTATACTTCCATGCTCAGAAGTTATCATCTCCTTCAAGATTTTCATCAAGCTTGGTGTGATGATGCATCTTAACTGAGAACCTCAAATAGAAATAAAAAAGATTTAGATCTTACCAATTTGAGAAGTTGAAACTAGATCTGGAGCTGATCTTCTATAGGGCTAGTCTTTTGGTTCATGGGAAAATTAGGGGTTGACTTTCCTGGAGTTCTACCCAACCAAAACCTTTGATCTTGATCTCTAAAATTTGATTTTGTTGAGGAGAGAAATCCTATGCTGGGCTCACTCAAAAATTCCTCTTCTGTGAAAACCCCTAATTTCCCACAGTAGTGACAGGTCAAAAACTGAAAAATGCTCAAAATAAAATTATTCTTCGACAGAAAGATCCACCCTTCAATGGAGATTCAACCTATCCTCCTTTTTCTAATGGATTGTGGAGAGAGACCCAAAAAGTAAGAATCCCTAGCTTCTGCAGCTGCATAGTGTCTTCTTTTCAGGTTAGCTCTAATACCATGTTAGATTTTTATCAATTAGACAATATGATCTTAGGATCTTATCTAAGAGAATAACATGCACAACAATCAATCACAAGAGACAATAGACACAAACATTTTCCTCATGGAAACCATAAAGGAGAAAACCCCGCAACTTCCTCAGAGATAGAATGAGCACTAATGGAAGCAGTAAAACCCAATGACAGAAAGATGATCTCCAACAGCTACTCTCTCTCTCACTTATGTGAGCTCCTCTTCTCTCACCTATGTGCTATAGATGGGTGAGTGTGTGTGACAAATGGAGAGGCTCACTCTCTATTTATAATAGTTTCTGACTTGACAATTACTTACCGGGGACGACTTCTCTAAGAGAGTCTAATAACCCTAGTGCCCCACAACTGTGGGGACTTTGCCCCCTGATAAATAAGGAGGGTTAACCTCTATGAATTTACATGAATTGATTACATTAATGATTTTCCCAATAGGAACATCAGGAACCAATGAAATACAATATATGAAATATACAAGTGAATACATTATGAAGTAACAAATACATCAACAAAAATATCATACTCTACTACATTATTGGTACACTCAAATGTCGATTTATAAGAATATACATTGAAATCCTATTTGGATAAATTATCCAAATACTGGCACCAACTCCTTCCTTACTAATGGATCCATCAAAATACATTGTCCACAGTCCTTCCTCATTATGTTTCTACTATAAAGCTTCCTTCCTTTTAGAAAATTCTTTGTCCTCTTTTAATTCAATGGCTGTAGGAAATTCTAGATCAACATGAGCATCATTGAAAAATATAGAATAACCCAAGTCAGTGTCGACCACATATATGGGGTGGTTGTTAGGTTTTTATTTACTATTGACCACATATGTTAATCTTTTCTCTCTATATAATATTCTTTGTTCCCAATATAAATGAATGGTTGCATAATACATGTCCATTTGTAGAGTTCCTTCAATTTTTTAAGCCCATTACCTTAATTAAAACATATCAAATTTAGGGGAATATTAGCCACTACCACATCCATAATAATACTCTTGGAACGGATCTATACAAGAGTTACTACCATGTCTCTAATCAACCCTATCCATTTCATGTTTTGGAATCAAAATAAAATAGGTATTTGCATTAGAGGAAATTTCAACTCAAAATGCGCCTCCTAAAGAAAATTAATAAAATAATATTTATTAATTTTGGAGGAAGAAAGAAAAAAACTACTTTTTTGTTTGTATTTTCGACATATCTCTCTGTTTTTTTACTCCAATTTCGATCGGGAGATCTTGTTGGATGTGGAATTAAATTCCACATCCAATGAGTGCCCACTCGGCATACTTCTGATGAAGCCCACTACCCCAAAAACAAGAAATACCTGAAAAAATGTGATGATAATGTCATCATCACATTTTTTCAGGTATTTCTTGTTTTTGGGGTAGCGGGATCTGTCAAAATTATGCCGAGTGGGTACTCGTTGGATGTGGAATTTAATTCCACATCCAACGATCTCTCCCGATCGAAATTTGAGTAAAAATATGGGGAGATATGTTGAAAATTCAAACAAAAAAAGTAGTTTTTTTTATGATACATGTCCCCAAATTTATATTAAAAATGTGTTTAAGACCTATATGGTATTTCAAATTTAAATCAATTTCATTGTCTAACACATGATGACATGGAATTTGAATTAGATTTAAAAGGCCCATTTTGAGTTGAAATTTCCTCTAATGTAGGGCCTTGTAATCTCTAATCCGAGAATCTCAACCACTACTCTTGGAATTAAATTGTGAGATGCACCAGAATCTAGCGTAGCATTGTGTAAAATCATGTCATGAACATTCAAGATTACAGAGAAAGGTGGAACATCCTCTTCAAATGTATCTTCAATTCTAGGACCAAGGACTATGGTTGGAACATCATATGTTAACTCTAGGGTGTTTGGTTGACATTTCCCCTCAGTTTTTACCATCATGGTTATCTTGTCTCTGTACTCATTATTCCTTAACAATTTACTGAATGGAATAGAAATATTTATTTTGGGCAATTCAGACTATAAATTGAAAGAAGAAGTTGCTCTATCAACATCAATTGGTATTTGTTGTCTAATTTATTTTGACATTTCTCTTTTATTATCTGAAACTTTCTGTACAATGTTTTATTTATGTTTCTCTTTTTGTTTTTTTCTATTTTTTTTTATGTATTTTGATTACTATTGGAAGGCTAATTTGAATTGGTCCTTCCTTTGTTAATGACTACATCTTTACTTCTCAATTTTAATTTTTTCTGGAAATCATCAATTGAATTTTGATACCCCCTCTGATACTACTCTTATTCTACCTCAAGTGCATTACAATCATCCTCTTGATCAAACATGTTATGCTCCTCTTCTGTGAGATATATCTCAGAGTCCAAATCATCAAAATGGTGTACCTGATTATCCATTGGGTCATTTTCTTCCTCCTCATCCACATAATTATCTAGGAATGGAGACCTTATTTGTTGGTCTTCAATGTTTCTAGGATTCCTTTGGTCTCTCTTCCTAATATGAGGGGGGGGGGGGATGTCTTCTAAAGTTTGGATTCTTGATTTGTGGCTCATGCTGCTCTCTATTTGGTGGTATATTATCCAATGCCTACCTATCCATTTACCTCTCCATTGTTTTCATCATTATGTCAAATTTGGCATCACTTGAAGAAGAGGAAGTGGAAGGTTGATTCTTTTTCTCTAGTTTTCCTTCTTTCTACCTTCGCTCTCTGTTTCGTTTTCCCAAAATCCATCAACTTGAATTCCACCTCTAGATAATCTCTAAATATGTGTTACAAAGAGAAACTTCATATGGATTGGGGGTACCACAACAGACAGTATGACACCAGAAATCAATCTTTACCAATACAGAAGAGCAGTAAGTAAATCTAACACTAAGGGATATAGAATCGTACCTTGTTCTAGATGGTTGAAGTAGATCCCCATTGAGATTTTCCATTGCAATTGCAATTATAATTTTCTCTCAAAAACAACAAACAAAGAAAGCATGATAGATATAAATGTGTTAGCACTACTCTTGCATATATAATCAATCATGCATAAGCAATTAAATACATCCATGGATTCAACATTCATATTCAAAATGCACATAAATTGGACAGGAAAAGATATTTATATTAGTAAATCAAAGATACAACAGTGACAAACTTTGTCGGCACTTTTGTGAACCGGAGAAATCGATTTCTCCACCTGGTCCTCCACCACTTCAATCCTCCATCTCTCAATAGCAAGATCACAAAGCAAAGGAAAGCTTGGGAATAACTCTATGTGCTCCAAGGGACAAAGGGATGTAGGCTCAAGTATAAGCAAAGCTAAGGAAAAAATGGACTATAGTTTCCTTACTCTTCAATTATCCTCCTTCAATGTATCCAAGGGGTTCCTTATATAGCACTCCAAAGAGGTAATGGAGGGTCAAATCCAAGCATTCTCAAGGAATTTGGAATGCCAAGAGTCAAGTTATTCGGACTCAAATGAGGAAAACTCCAAAAATATTTGTCATTTTTCACACATACCAATGTACACGGGGTTAAGGTCAAAAGTTGCGTATACACACAGGTATTGTTTTAAAAGTCGCTTATAGGTATAAACAGGCAATGTTTTGGGATGATATTCAAACATCAAAGCATAATATAAGTCCATGGGGTCCAAGGAGTCTACAGAGGGATAGGGAAGGCCATAAATGTGTGATCTACCTGGTGTGGTAAAATCAGCTATAACATATTCCCCCCAATGTGTGAGGTCAGAGGGGTAACATGATGGTTGAAATACATTATAAAATCCATCCCAGAATTGGAGTAATGAAGAACCAGCCACCCATCAGTACAATACAATAATCAATCTCTGCATGTCACTGCAAATACATGGAGGCGACCTAGATACATAAGAGTACAATGGCCATGAATAGGAATGATATACAGAGTTTCATGTGTGGTCATCATCACATACAATATCCAATGGATCAATATCTCCATAATGGATGAAGATATCTGACATACACTAGAAATAATGGAATCATTATCACAAGAGCTAAAATATCATGACTACCGACATGATCAAGGAGGTAGCATATATGGAATTCTACCAAGATGGAAGGTCTTTTACACAAACTACTACGAGTACATGTCCTATTATGTGAATAGATGTGTCGAGGTCGAACATAGTAGTCCATCGTCTGATTACCGGTCATTGATGTATACCGTTAACAGACACGAGATAACCCACCGATAATGAAAATAGGAATCAAGGTACAGAGTGAAATCTAAAAAGTGTGAATAAATGTGTTGAGTTCAAACACTTGAAAGAATCCATCGATCAGGGGACATTGATGTAGTCCCAAATCTGTAGATGGTGAGAGAACCTACCACTAATGACTGTAAGTCTCAAGGCACTCAAATGACTCTAGACTCCTATTCCAAAATAAATGATCTGAATTTGATGGAATGGAATCCACTGTAAGGAGGGAATTAATGCATCCCCCATCAACCAACACAAGGTACTTAATAACGTTGAATAATGTGGAAGAAATAAACGAACAAGATGTGCACGAACCATAAATAGTACCAGGAATAGTCAAAATGCAAATTCAATATAACTGAGGAATGGCCAACTCAGGCATCAAATTCCTTCAAACAAGAGCATAAGGAAAGTGGTGACTGAAGGTAGGTAGCATGGAATCGATATGAAAACTAGGACATCTCTGTGACATGGGAGGAATCAACAGAAGCTCCATGGGGACTGGAAGCGTAACCAGTCGGTGAAGATAAAATTAGAGTAACGAGTACAGATCCCAAAGTCAAACTAATATCCCAACCAATGGATGCGATATACAATGCTTTGTTCGAAGGCGACACGACTTGACCATTTCCAAAGATAACATATTTTCCTGTCAGGTTTTTTATGTTTTTTTTTATTTTTTTGGACTTTTTCATATATTTTGAAAAAATTGAAAAAGAGTAAAATTTCTTTATATTACATAGCTTGGAGGACATGACTGTCAAGGACAGGAAATCTAGTTCCAGGCAGTGTAACATACCTATGCTAAATGTAAGGAAACATGTGCATGATAACGACACTCGGGGGAATGTCTCCTCTCGGTAAAGGGGTGATCAAGCTGCAAAGGATATAAAAAAGGCTCTGCTTGGCTAGACATGAGACAAGTTTGAGTTATATGGCTAATAACTCAAAGTGAGGGAGTCGGGATAAAGCTCAAGAAGGAAATAAAAACTCTTGAAGTGCAATTACAACTTGATATATACAAGGGAGTCCCTATGGGGAAAATCCAACATAAAGTTTAAGAGGAGTATGAAGATCTTTCTCAAGGAATTGCAGGGACTAAAAAGGGACTCCCACAACCTAAAGGAGGCAACTCGGCATGGGCACCAAATGCAGAAAAAGATCTAACTAGGGCACCCATGTATAGGAAAGATATACCACTTATAACAATAGTATGAAGGTTCTGTGATATCATGGAATGGGTTCATACCTAAGGTTAAAATGAAACAGTCATAAGGTCATGTAAAATGCAAGTGGATGTGAAATCCTAACCTATATGCCAGTTCATACATTATACCCATAATAGGAATGAATGGATCAAATACTCGGTCAAAACGCACTCAAAATGAGCCTCTACAACAACATATTAGTCCAAACGGGCCAAAAATGGTCAAAAACAGGTCAAAACTAACTAAATTGGGTAAAAATTTCAAACAATTTTCTATAAAATAGTGAAAAAAAAAATTTCCATACCATTTGAAAATTTACCCACCATAGCACATTTGAGACCAAAAACTTCAGAAGCTGATTTCAGGAGCATCGGTCCACAAAATCACATTCCGTCTGGTTCAAGTAGAAGCTCATGCTTTTCTCTTCCATTTACATGTTTTTATTTTTAAATTTGATGGTCAATTTTTAATCTTGGGCCATCCCAAAGGGGGAAATTTTGTCCCCCATAGAAATCGGGTCTTTTTCTATGTATATGGTTGGGTATACGTGAAAAATACCATGATACCCACGTACATACGCAGTTTTTTTGAAAACAGTCGCATACAGGGCCATAAACAAGAAAATCAAAGGCAAATTCTAATGGAACTTGAAACTTCTTGTGTAGGATGGTTCTATAATGGAGATAGCGCGAACTTGGTGATCTTGAAGAGGTTGTGCAAGCTGATCTCATGGCTCAACAAATGTTAAGGTCTTATGGACTATAAGAGTTTTTGCACCTTGGAAGCTTAAGGGAAAAGCCAAGTCGACTCCAACTACTAGAGGATTACTGGGATCCTGACTTAGATACTTTTTAGTTAGATAGAACTCCCCTCAGCCCCGAGGTTGAGTACATTTACTTTATCAAAGTATTGTATCGAAAAGGGTAGGTGGTAAACCTACAATCTTGTGGGATAGGAGGAGGGATCAATATAGATGAGTATATTGTTGTATATTGTGTCCTAGATACGGAGAAGGTTGGGAGTTGAATCCCAACAAACGTGATTTAAAATATTGAGTTGAATTCCATACTATTGGATTTGGGAAGGATAGCTAGATTGGCATCTCTCCACCAAGATTCAAGGCCTCTGATGTTCTATGTAGTGGAGTGTATGCATCCTACGATATATGATTGGAGTACCTCACTACTGAGCAACATGAAACAACAGCTTACTGAATGCAAGATGGGGCAGGTAAGGAACTTTTTCCATGGAAGCATCTCGAGTGGTTTCTTTTTCGAGCGTGTTTCAGGGCTAAGCCAAAGATTTGATATTTCCCCACATGGATTTCATTTCTGGCTCAGCCACATTGGGAAAATGTCATGCAGATACTAGGAGGGGGGCGGGTGGCCAACCCGTACCCAACATACTTCATTCTATGGTGGCGTAGACAGATCATCACCATAGATGACTATCCCTATGTAGGGATCGACTTCCATGGAGACCCAAACATTCCCATACCACCAGTCTCTGCATATGGAGAGATAGGTAATGAATCTCAATTCAAACTTTGTTTTTTGAATTATTAATTTTTTTGTGTTTTTTTTATATATGGAATCAAAAAGACATGTTTTTGGTGTGATGATATATAGTGATATTTATCATGTACATGCATGTGTGGGACCATGATAGCTAGATGGTTTCCCTCATCATCGAAGGAGGGGAAGAGGATATGAGATCATGGGTGTGGACGTGGAGCATATGCTCCAAAGCATTCACATGAAATTCATTCATTTGACACATAGAGTTCCCATAGCACAAGTCGAGGACCTTCCTAAGGCCATATAGCACTAGGTGGTTCGAGTACCATGGGCATGGGTTCGTTTATTTCACCGGATAGCTAGAGCCGTAGTGTGCTACCATGATCAACACCCTCCTCCCCCATAGGCTTAGAGGCTTGAGGTGTATTTTTTGTACAACCGTGTAGTATATTTTGGTGGCTCAAAAGCCCCATTTTTGTATATGACACTTATGTATTATGAAACCACATTTTGGACATATATTTTAATGAAAAATACCTATGATGATCAGTTATTATTTTATCTACATGTGTAAATGTTCATGACTGCTTTATGGTCTGTGAAACAAATTTCAATCTAGTACATAGTTAGCATATGAATCAGTAACTTGATTAAAATTTCTTGTAATATGGATGTATGTTGTGTTCTCAAATTTTCATTTAAGCAACCTGACACACAAGAACCTTCGTAACAAATTTGGATCCCTAACATGATATAAGACATTAAGTTGTGAAACCACTAACTATGAATCAAGATGCACATCAAGAGAGTGAATACCATGTGAAATGGCATCACACAATAAATCAATAATGACACTATACTTGCAACATTGTTCAATGAAGGCCATAGGCAAACCCCTCCCGAAGACGGCACTTGACCCATAGGAGTATAAATCACCTAAGCAGTCGAAGCTGAGTTTTAAGTGTGTCGGCTAGCACCATCAACGAATCCTACATAAACCGAATACTCCGTCGACATCTTCCACAACAAATGGAAGCTAGTTAACAAAATTGATCACCATAAGTAGACCAAAACTACGCTATGCAAATGGACAATAGCATACAACAAATCAGCCTCGATTGAGAATCATGCATATTACTTCTTAAGATAGATCCCATTTCTAGGCTCCACCAAGGCTATCCCTTCATAATCAAATAACTCGTAGGAACCTTTCTCTAACACCTGCTTAACCACCTAAGGACCATGCCACATTGGTTTTAAACTTTCCTACCCCCAAGGGTTCCTTAGCTTGGTCCCACAAAGAGAACCAAGTCACCTTCAAAAAACCTACTAGGATGGACAAACTTATCGTAATGGAACTTAACACGATGCTTTTTAATCTCAAGATCCACTAAATCATCTCAATGCTACTCATCAAGATTCTCCAAGTGGGCCAAAAACTCTTCCAATGTGGAAATGTTTAGTAAAATCTCCACGGATGGCTTCAACAAAGGGATTTCGCACTCAACTGGTAAAACTGACTCAACCCCATGCACAAGCTGATAAGGAGAAAAACTAGTGGTATTATTAACCGCAGTTTGATAAGCCCACAAAGAAGGATATAACTTGATATGCCAATTGGTCTTACTTTGTGTGATGGTTTGTTGGAGAATGGACTTTAGTGACTTGTTCACTACTTCAACCTATCCATTTGCTTGATGATAGTAAGAAGAGAAATGCTCTTTCTTATACCCTAACTTCAAAGACAACTCTTCCATCATCATGTTCTAAAATTTCCCGCCATGGTCAGTGACAAGCTCCCTAGAAATACTGAACCAGGTGATAATCTGGTTGAATACAAAATGTGCGGTTGTCTCACCATTGGATTTAATTGTGGGCATAACCTCTACCCGTTCCATGAAATAGTCAATAGCCACAATAATGTGATGGTGTCTCCAGGCCGAAGCTAGGTTGCAATCCATAAAATCGACCCCCCACTTGGTGAGGGGACTAGCGGTGATAATCAGATGCAAAGGGGTATGATGAGAGTGCATATTCCGTGTAAACACCTGGCAAGGTGGCACCTCTTTACCGCATTAACACAATATTTAAAGATGGAAGACCAAAAATAACCTGCTCTCAAAATATTTTGAGCTGTAGAAATCCTAGATAAATGACCACCACATGCCCCTCCATGGTAATCATTCAAAACAACCTCATCCTCTTCGTGAGTTAAGCAACAACACAAAATGGAATCAACCCCACGACGATACAAAGTGTTATCCACAATGAGGTAATTCTTTGCTACATGACCTATTTGTCGACGCTCATCTCGTGAGAGGTGAGAAGGATCCTTCAAGGTCTTCAAGTAGACAATAATGTCCCCGTACCATGGGTACACAATCGAAATGAGAAAAATGTGCTCATGAACGAAAGAGTCCTCATGAATCTCTCCCTCATCCAAACTTGGAAAATCAAATATAAGCTCGGCAAAAATCAATGACTTCTTCGACTTTGCTGAAACAAAATTGAGATCAAATTCTTGCAATATAACAATACATTTATTATACTTTCCCCCTATCATCCTTCTGGTGAGAATGAACTGAAATGGATTAATGTCAGCTATAACAAAATTCTGGCGAAGAAGGATATAATGCCTCAAACGTTGAACCACATGGATGGTATCCAAATCCAATTTCTCAACATGGGTTTAACAAATATTCACATCAATAAGGTTTTGACTAAGATAGTAGATGGAATTCTCATGAATCCCCTCATCCTCTTGAACCAATACCATACCAATTGTCTCTTAAGACATGGCCACATATATCAAAAACTCACGGCTATAGTGGGGAGGACTAAGCATGGGGGTTGATTCCAAGGCTCTCTTCAAAGCATCGAAAGACTCGTGGTCTCGCTCATCCCAAATAAATGGAGCGTCTTTCTTCAACAAATGCATGAATCCTTTAGTCAAATTGGAAAAATTGACTACAAATCTTCACAAGAATTTCACCATACCTTGAAAACACTGAATATATATAATGTTAGAAGAGGGAGACAATTGAAGTATTGCCTCAACCTTAAAAAAATAAACCCTTATACCCTCCTTGAAAACAATGAACCCTAGTAAGCGACCAACTTTCATGCAAAAGATGCACGTGTGAGGATTTAACCGAATTTAATAACGGTGGCATCTTTCGAAAAATAAATGCAAATCATAAGGATGATGCAACGTCATACGAGAGTGAGCAGCTAAGTCATCCAAATACAGTTCAATTATATTTTTAATATTGTGAAAGGAAAAGGTCATAGCCCATTGAAATGTTGCTCCAATGTTTTTAAGGTTGAAGGGCATCTTCCGATAAGCAAAAGTACCCCAAGGACAAATGAAAGTAGTCTTATGTTGGTCCTCATGTTTAATATGAATCTGATTATCTCCAAAAAATCCATCCATAAAGGAGAAAACTTCTCTCCCTGCACACTCATCCAAAATTTTATCAATAAATGGTGTGGGCAAGTTATCCTTAGGACAGGCATGATTCAAATCTCTAAAATTGGTGCATACATGGATCGCTCCCTGTTTCTTATCCACCGAAATGGGATTTCATATCCACTCCCTCAAGGGAATGGGATAGATGAAGCCATATTTGAGTAAATTATATATCTTGGCCTTAATAGCGGGTGCTTTGCTAGGATTCATTGCACATAAGCATTGTCAAATAGGTTTAGTATCCGGATAGGTTTTGATTTCATGCTTGATAATGAGAGGGTCAATTCCTGGAGTTTCTTCATATGACCAAGTGAACACATCTCAAAATTCTTTAAAAAGATCAATGTACTCTCTAATATCATCAGGGGAACAATCAGCCCCAATGTATACATTTTCAATCTTACCAGGAATCCAAGAAATATTGATAGGTATAGTCAGTGACAACTTAGCCATGTTCCCTTCAGTGTACTTGCTAGTAGATCCTAATGAGACCACAAGCCTACAAATTTTCTCACTAAATGCCACCTTAAAGTCATCATGCTCAATATCATCAAGCTTGGGGAGAAAATAAGATCTATGATGAAACTCTCCCCAAGGTTGTTCTATCCTAGACATAGTCTCGAGAATAGCCTCATCTGGTGGAAAGATGTCATCGAGGAAGTTTTGTGAGTGAGATGACAATACTCCCCAAGCAGGAAATGGATAAGAGTCCTCCTCCATCTGCAAAGAGGAAGGACTATAATTTACAACCAAATCAATATTATCTTGATAATCCACCATTGTTGTATACAATGGCATGTCCATCTCGGCCAGTATAGAAACTTCACCTAAAGTACTTGGAGAAGAAAGAGTCTAAAAATCCTCCATATGCGAAGTGCGAAAAGAAACTGAACTCAACAACATTGAAGCCTTACCAGGAAAAGAACCAATCATAAGAATGGGCATGACACAACTAAAATTTCCCATTAGCGATGTATACATGCCCACCCCAACATTCTCAGTTGCCCATTGAGAATGATCGATAACCGGGATAAAAGCTCCTAACGATGCTTTTAAACTAGAATTATCAAAGGATCTTTGATTGATAGTCACCACCTTCCCATCCAAAGGAAAAAAAGAAACCCATAAGAGTGATGATGCAACCACTTGCATATTGTAAATCCAGTTCCTACCCAGTAGAATATTATATTCAAGGGGCGCATCAATCACCTCGACCTCGATCGCAACGGTCTTCCCTCCCAATTGGACCTCAAGGGAAGGAAGAATGACGTGCGGCCAAAATGATATCCCATAAAACGCAGTTAACATGTTTCCTAACTTAGAAAATACAAGAGAACCCAACCCCTTCCAACATGACAAAGAATTCACGGAAGCCAAAATGCCCTCATCAATCACTGTGTGCTTGATGGTGTTGTTTAGACACTCTACATGCAGCAAAAGGGACACATAGTAAGGAAAGCGAGGTTGGACTCCATGAGTTTTAAATTTGATCATGAAACAAGAGCTTCCATCATCCACCCCAATAGAAAACAACAAGGATTTCCTTTACAGAGGACAAGTTTGAAGAACTTCTAAAGTGGACATTGCACAAGGAGTCTAGCCCAAATCCTCAACGATAGAATAGTTATGGGCTGATCAGGCATTAGGATTGTGCCCCGAACGCTTCAAGACTCCCTTAGGAATGCAAGGTGGAGCTTCAAGCTTATCACTATGTTTTTTGATACGCAAAGGTCTCTCCGGTGGAGCAGGTTATTTCCCAAGATTGGGGTGCGACGTACCATAGTCTTTAGAAAAAGTCACAACATTTTTAGAATTCACTAAGTTAATGTAACCATGGACACTAGTGATGTCCAATGGGGTTGGAGTCCCACCAGAAGCACTACCAAGATCCACAGTCCTCAAGTTCATATTCTGGTTTTGTGGTAAAGGATTTTTCAACACAGCTGGGATCTGTGCAATGAACTTTGAGGCATCTTCTATCCAATGGCCCAAGTGAGTGAGGTAATCATCCCCATAAATATTACAAGGAAATTTAACCTTGTGCTTAGGTTTCTTCCCCCGCCCCAACATTATTGTTGTTTTTCTTGTCATTATTATCGTTTTCATTCCTATTCCCACCGTTTCGAATGTTTTTACCTTTTTTTTATTTTGTCCAGGTTGCTGGTTACCTTTCTGGTTCACACGATTCCACAGAAAGTACATCCATCATTTGGGTAGGATGAGATGAAGCCTTAGCTTATCCCGATGCAAGCTAGTTAATGGAAAAATTATTCATTTGGTTTGTAACTGAGCTTACGAGTTTGGCACTTACAGATCCCACAATGCCATCAACATGTAGCCCAAGTTTAAACTTTGGGTCGAAATTGGATCTAGGTGTGTTCAATATGATCTCATACAAGAGCCTAGACTGAGCATAAATCAAATCCATTTGTTGAGCTCTAAAGATAGCTTGTTGCTCATTTTTCACTCCGAATGTGGAAACATCCTTCACTATATAAGGAAATAAATACTTAAGGAACCATTCCAAAAGGAACTCTGGTGGTATAAAGGCCTTAATAAATCTCTTCTATCTACGACACTCTTGAATGTGATCAGATATATGTGTGGATTTGTCCTATCAAAGTGTTGACAAGAGTTCACTACCAGCGTCGTAACGCACGAGTAGCTGAAAGTGATTGAGGAAGGTCATATCTAGGTCACTAAATGATGTATAAGTGCCCCCATGGAATGCTATGTACCACTTCGTCACAGGCCCTGTAAGGGTGCATTGAAATATCCTTAAACAAACTAAATAGTGATTCAAGGAGTTCGAAGAGCACCGAAGGTGGAATTTCATGGCGTTCTCACTAGGATCTTCACCAGCCTTACCTTTGAACTTTGGAATGTCCAAAGGAAGCTTGGTGGGAATGACTGACCATTCCGAGTCATGATACACAAGATCATTTTTCAATCTTGACAAGTTAGGTAGGTTCAACGTGGAAAGGAAAGGGATCCTAGGTTGAACCATTTGGTTCCATGCTCCTTGATAAGGTTGGTTCACATAAGTTTTGTTGATTGTGGAGCCTCATCTTCCAGATCCAAAGATATTATTCAGTTGTGATTGTAACCCGGGAGTACTGTACACTCGTTCCCCCTGCCTTGGGGTTCAGGGAAATGCCCCCAAAAAAAAAATTTTGGGATGTGTGTTTGCCAACAGTATTGCGGACCCATGGTATTGGGTTAACCCTAGAATTTTTCCCATGGTATTTCCCCTATAAAAGAGAGCATTGTAAATCAACTAGATGTGGTATTGTATTGTACTAGAAGAGAGACTATGAGAGCGTGAAGAGGAAGTGCAGCAGTTTTGCTGCAGGGTGTATCCCTTCATCTTTCTGGACTGTAATAAAAGGACTGGCAAATTTCTTTGTGGACATAGCCCATCGTTTGGGTGAACCACGTTATATCTGTGTCTCTCTGTAATGTTTTAATGTGTTTTTGCATCTTGTTTATTGATTTAAGTGTATATATGTTATTGCTCTATGGTCCTATTTTCTAACAATTGGTATCAAAGCCAAAAGGTCTATTTGGTTGGTAAACTCGGAGGAAAGAAGGGTTCCTGGTTCGAGTGGGAGCAATGATGGAAGAAGGAAAGTTTAGGGCCGAGAAATTTAACAGCCAAAACTATCAGTTATGGAAGATGCAAATGGAGGACTATCTGTACCAGAAAGATCTGTACCTGCCGTTGGGAAGAAAAGCAAAACAGTTGGCGGCTATGAAGGATGAAGAATGGGAGGTTCTTAATAGAAAGGCACTAGGAACAATACAACTATGCCTGGCTTCATCGGTGGCCTTCAATATTTCGAAAGAAAAAACAACAAAGGGTGTGATGAGCGCATTGAGTAAGCTCTATGAAAAACCCTCAGCTTCTAACAAGGTATTTTTAATGAAGCGTTTATTTAATATGAAGATGTCAAAAGGTGGATCTGTTGCTGACCATTTAACTGAGTTTAATACACTTACCAGTTAGTTAAGTTCTGTAAAAGTGAACTTTGATGATGAGGTTAGGGCTCTTCTAATCTTGTGCTCATTGCTAGAAAGCTGGAATAGCTTGGTCATGGCTGTAAGTAACTCTGTCCCTAGTTCAAACACTCTTAAGTTTGATGATGTTGTTAGTGTTATTCTTAGCAAGGAAATGCCAAGGAAAAGAACAGGTGAGACATCAGGTAATGCATTGACCATGGAGAGCAGAGGGAGACAAAACAAGAGAGGAAGGAGCCCAGGAAATCACAGCAAGTCTAAAAAGGGAAGATCCAAGTCCAGATTCGGAAAAATAGAATGCTAGAACTATGGTAAGAAAGGATATCTAAAGAAAGGCTGCAGAGCACCAAAGAAGAAAGGTGAGAGGCAGCAAGAGACTACCCAGGAAGCTAATGTAGCAGGTGATGTGTTACAAGATGCTTTGATTCTTGCATTAGATAATACTAGTGATTACTGGGTAGTAGATTCAGGGGCTTCATGTCATGCTACACCCCATAGGAAATTCTTTTATGATTATGTTCAAGGTGATTTTGGGCATGTGTTATTGGGGGATGATGAACCATGTAAAATTGTTGGAAAGGGTAAGGTACGGATTAAGCTAAATAATGAAAATGACTAGTTGCTAAAGGATGTAAGGAACATTCCTGCTATGAAAATAAATCTGATCTCAATAGGGAAGTTGGGAGATGGTGACTGTTTGTCTACGTTTGGAAAAACGTGGTGGAAGGTCACTAAAGGATCAATGGTAATTGCAAAAGGAGATAGGATAGGTACGTTATATTTATGTCGTCATAATACTGATTATTCTATTTCTGTAGCTTCCACAGAAACAGGTGCAGCATTGTGGCATCATAGGCTTGGCCACATGAGTGAGAAGGGGATGCAGATTCTCCACTCAAGGAAACTGCTTCCAGATCTGAAGCAGGTAAGTTTGGAATTTTGTGAGAACTGTGTTTATGGAAAACAGAAGAGAGTTAGATTTCTCAAGGTTGGGAAACAAAAGAAGAGTGAAAAGTTAGAGCTTGTCCATACAGATGTATGGGGACCAGCTCAGGTACAATCTCTTGGTGGCTCTTGTTATTATGTTACTTTTATTGATGATGCAACTAGAAAAACTTGTGTTTATTGCATTAGAAAAAAATCTAATGTGTTTGATACTTTTAAGAAGTGGAAAGCTTTGGCTGAGAATGAGACAGGAAAAAGGTTGAAATGTCTCAGATATGACAATGGAGGTGAGTACTGCAGCAAGGAGTTTGACAGTTACTGTTCACACAATGGGATTCACAGAGAGAAGACAGTCCCTGGAACACCCCAAGAAAATGGTGTGTCAAAAAGGATGAACAGAACAATCATGGAGCGTGCAAGGTGTATGAGATTGCATACAGGGTTGCCCTTACAGTTTTGGGTTGATGCTGTAAACACTGCTGTTTATTTAATAAACAGAGGGCCTTCGAGGGCTTTGGATGGTGGCATTCCAGAGGAGGCATGGACAGGTAAACAGGTAAAATACTCATTTCTGAGAACTTTTGGTTGTGAATCATTTGTCCATATTGATAAAGATGATAGAACAAAGCTTGAGGCTAAATCCAAGAAATGTACCTTTATTGGATACGGGGTTGATGATTTTGGTTATCACTTATGGGATCTTAAAAATCGCAAAATCATTAGGAGTAGAGATCTAGTATTCAATGAAAAGGTCATGTACAAAGATCAGTTGCAGGGAAAGAAAGAAGAAAAGGAAAACACAGAGTACAGAGTGCTTGATGAAATCAAAGAAAATGAAGTTCCAAAAGCACCAGAAAATCAAGAGCAGCAGCAGGTACCTGAAAATCCTACAACTATAAGAAAGTCTACCAGGTTAAGTAGACCCCCTAAACAATTATCTCCTTCACTGTATTATTTATTGATGATTGATTTTGGTGAGCCAGAATGTTTTGAAGAAGCAATGCAGGTAGAAACTAGAAAGAAGTGGGAGCAAGGCATGGATGAGGAGATGGACTCATTGGTAAGAAACCAGACTTGGGATCTGGTTAAGTTTCCTACAGAAAAAAGGGTATTGCAGAATGAATGGGTTTATAGGTTGAAGGAAGAGGATGGAGGAAAGAAGTGGTATAAGGCTAGACTTGTTGTAAAGGGGTTTGCACAAAAGAAAGGTATAGACTTTGATGAAATATTTTCTCCTGTTGTTAAAATGACTTCAATTAGAACTATTTTAAGTCTAGTGGCAGTAGAAGATTTGCATCTTGAACAATTAGATGTAAAAACGGCCTTTCTCCATGGGGATTTGGAGGAAGAGATTTATATGCAGCAGCCACAAGGGTATGAGGTCAAAGGGAAGGAGAATTTGGTTTGCAGGTTGAAGAAGAGCTTGTATGGCTTGAAGCAAGATCCAAGGCAGTGGTATTTAAAATTTGACAAGTTAATGACAGAACAAGGTTATAATAGATGTCATTCTGACCACTGTGTTTATTTCAAGAGGCTAGATAATAGAAGATATATTATCTTGTTATTGTATGTGGATGACATGCTTGTTGCAGGGTCTAACATGTAGGATATAAATGTGCTCAAAAGAAAACTAGATAAATCATTTGCGATGAAGGATTTGGGTGCTGCAAAGAAAATCCTTGGTATGAGAATAACAAGAGACAAGAAAAATTGCAAATTGACATTGTCTCAAGGTGAGTACATAGAAAAGGTGTTGCAGAGGTTTAGAATGTAGAATGCAAAACCAGTCAGCACGCCTTTGGCAAGCCATTTCAAACTAAGTAAGCATATGTGTCCAGAGACACAGTAAGAGATAGATTACATGTCCAATATTCCCTATTCATCAGCAGTTGGGAGCTTGATGTATGCCATGGTGTGTACAAGACCAGATATTGCACATGCAGTGGGAGTTGTGAGTAGGTATATGAATAATCCAGGTAAAAGAGCATTGGAAAGCAGTACAGTGGATTCTCAAGTATTTGAGAGGTACCACTTCTCATTCATTATGTTTTGGAGGTTCAGACATTGTTCTACAGGGATATGTTGATGCAGATATGACTAGTGATAAAGACACCAGAAGGAGCACCACAGGGTATGTGTTCACTGTAGGTGGAACAGCAGTAAGTTGGATTTCAAAACTGCAATAGGTTGTTGCACTTTCAACAACGGAAGCAGAGTATGTTGCTGCTATAGAGGCTAGTAAGGAGATGATTTGGTTGCAGAGGTTCATGGAAGAATTGGGTAAGAAACAGGAGAATAGTAGGCTGTATAGTGACAGCCAGAGTGCCATTCATCTTGCAAAGAACTCAATTTTTCATTCAAGGACTAAACATATAGAAATCAAGTACCACTTCATAAGATCTGTTCTAGATGGAGAACTGTTAAAACTCGAAAAGATTCACACTAGCCATAATCCTGTAGACATGTTGACAAAGGGAGTAACCAGAGAGAAACTAAGTTCCTGCTCAGTTTCTGTTGGCCTTAAAGCATGAAGGTGAAAATAAGAAATTTGCCAAGTCCAAGGTCCAGCAAGTGCAGTAGCGATAGAGTTGTTGTGATTAGTCTCCAATTGGGAGATTGTTGGTTGTGGAGCCTAATCTTCCAGATCCAGAGATATTATTCAGTTGTGATTGTAACCCATGAGTTCTGTACACTTGTTCCCCCCGCCTTGGGGTTTGGGGAAGCGCCCCTGAGAAAACGGGGGTTCGAGGGCGGAGCCCCTGAAATTATTTTTTTTTGGATGTGTGTTGGCCAACAGTATTGTGGACCCATGGTATTGGGTTAACCCTAGAATTTTTCCCATGGTATTTCCCCTATAAAAGAGATCATTGTAAATCGACTAGATGTGGTATTGTATTGTACTGGAAGAGAGATAGTGAGAGCATGAAGAGGAAGTGCAACAGTTTTGCTGCAGGGTGTATCCCTTCATCTTTCTAGACTGCAATAAAAGGGCTAGAAAATTTCTTTGTGGACATAGCCCATCGTTTGGGTGAACCACATTATATATGTGTCTCTCTGTAATGTTTTAATGTGTTTTTACATCTTGTTTATTGATTTAACTGTATATATGTTATTTCTCTGTGGTCCTGTTTTCTAACAAGTTTGATTGCTATAGACACCGTGTCCTTGGCCAGTGGGATATTAACCTCATCCCATTTGACCCATATAGGATTGCGTATTATAGTTTGGAGTACCTTGATGATGGGGTGCTACGAAGCCATACTTAAGAGAGTGATAAGAAGGTTGATACCTAGACCCATAAGGTGTATAGGTTTTTCCATAAGACACTCCATAGAATGGTCCATAAGTTGTTCCATAATACTATCCATAAGATGGTCCATGAGATGGTCCATAATATGGTCCATAAGATGGCACATACCTGACTGACACACAAGGAGGCACTTGGCCTTATGACACTATGGTGTGACTAGACACAGGACAAACATTACTAACGGTAAAAGTCCGACCCGAAGGACAATGTGAGTTAGGCGGAGGATGTGTCATCAAAAAACCATTTGAAGGAACTGGTGTTGAAGATGATGGAATATGGGAAGGAATGTAACTTGTGCCCCCAATATTCACATGTCTAGGATCAGTCCCCTGAACGAGAACGATAGTGCTAGGACAAGGATGCATGTGTGAATAATCCTCCACCACAAGGATGGAAGTTGTAATATGACTATTTCTACCAAACCTCTCTGCTTGGAAAGGAATGGAAGTGCCCCCAGGCGCAACACCAGGTTCAAAACCCGATCCAACATTGGGTGTCGAACCAATCTCAAGAATTTTTTACATGCCATACCTTATTGTTCTAGTGCTAGTGGGTGCATGATGATTCTCATGGTTCAGAGTAGATGACCAATACCATTGGTTTGCATTCATGTAGCCTAGAGATTCTGAAGGATCATCAGGGGATGTCCCAGCCATAGAATGGTCGGACCCCATCAAAGTCCCAAATGGGAGTAGGAAGATAAGGGATCTCTAGGATCTCAGGCTCATGTCCATTCATGGTGTGTGAATCAAAGTGAGAGTAAGTCCACCTGGACTGTGTGGTTCTCTCTCCAAAAGGAGGAGGAGACGTAGAAGGCAGAATTCCTGTTAAATGATGAGAATAATGGAGTTTCACACCTGGATCCACAATGACACAAAAAAATAAAAATACTCAATTTAACTACGAACCCTAAGCAATCTAGCGTACATAGATCTTACTCCTAGGAAAAACTATAGCCAAAAACAAGCAAACTAAGGGGAGGATATGTGAGCTCCCGAATGCAGCAAGTATGCCTCACCTAGGAGACTCTTGAGACTCCCAGACACTACAAGTGGAGGTTCGTAACCAATTATAGTGGCCCTTAGATTCAACATGTAAAGTGACTATACTGTCTGACCCCTACATGGCTAGGACACCTACAGAATAACCTCTCCAAGTATGGCCTGTGATACCTAGGTAAGGAAACGAAGGTCACCCCAATATAACCAATGCTCAGGCAAACAGTCGTAGGAGGGATCAACATATGGGAATGTTAGTAAATCTTGAATCCTGAAAGCACAACTAGTACCCCAAGGTTGCACCAATCAATACCTCAAAGGCCCCCAGATACGAATACAATCATCAAAATATCTCCAGCGCTCACATAAAGTGACCAGGGGTCATCCCAATCACAATCGTGTGTGCTTCCTCATGCTTAACTCATGTGTAAGAGGAGAGTCCGTAGAAACACTAATTATACCAAGGATTTCTCACTCTCACCTGGACAAACACCTAATTGTCTGTGTTTAGTAGTCTTGGATAATTAACTCACAATGAACTATTCCAAGACTCTAAATCCTAATCTTGTTTATGAACCCTACAAAAGAAAAATGTGTAGTTCATTTTAATTAAGTGTTAATTTTAATGGTTGTAATTACTCAAAGGGAAATGGATATGAAACTAATGATATTAAGACTCATTAGTGAAATAAATGTTCACATATAACAAACAATGCTAAGTGCAATATTTGTAGAATGAAAAACATGGTATGCCACTATATGAGATGCAAACTTTTTCCTTCAAATGAGAATGCAATCATTCCTAAATGAAGACTTGACTATAATTCAGTAAGCAAAACCTAATGCAAGTACCATGTGAGTGCAAAAATGCAAGGATGCATAAATATGCAAAAGCAAAATATTTTTGTATTTTTAGAAATAAATGAGATATAAAAAGCAATGAAAGACTCTACAACTCTTAGACCCTGCAACCACTCATAAACAACAGCCAAGAAAGGCACCAAGATAAAAGCGACCTAATGAACTAATCCAAAAAGAAAAAAGAAAAAAATGAATGAAAAGAAAAAAACCTAATTAAAAATAAATCGACAGGGGTCTCTGGTAAGAAATAGAGGCTGTATATAGACACCAACAGTACCCAAGAAGACTAAAAAATCATCAAAACTCACCCAGCAACTCTCTATCTCCCATATAAAGCTCAAAACCAAAGCATACACGACTGTATCGAGTAAACATGCATACATACGCGAGAATTCAAGAGAAAATCACGTGTATATGTGACTGTAATGCAAATACTTGCATACAGGAAGGAAAAGGAAGAAAAAGAAGGAAAACAGACAAGCCAAGACCAAATTACTCATGTAGGACAGTACTGGTAAAAACATACCTCCAGACCCAACACAGAAACAATGAAATAAATAGCAATTCAAGCACAATGTATACCAAAACCCCAAAGAAAAACAACTAGGAAGCTCCCCAGTAGAGTCACCAATTCTGTTACAGAGATAAACTTCCTATGGCTTGGGGGTACCACAACATATAGTATGACACCAGAAATCAATCTTTCCCAATACACAAGAGCAGTAAGTAAATCTAACACTAATGGATATAGAATCGTACCTTGTTCTGAATGGTTGAAGTAGATACCTATTGAGCTTTTCCAATGCAATTGCAATTATAATTTTCTCTCAACAGCAGCAAACAAAGAAAGCATGATAGATATAAATATTTTAGCACTATATCATATATAATCAATCATGTATAAGAAATTAAATACACCCATGGATTCAATATTCATATTCAAAATGCACATGAATTGGACAGGAAAAGATATTTCTATTAATAAATCATAGATACAATAGTGGCAAACTCTATCGGCACTTATGCGAATTGGAGAAACCGAGTCCTCCACCTGGCCTCCACCACTTCAATCCTCCATCTCTCGATATAAAGCTCACAAAGAAAAGGAAATATTTGGAAGAACACTATGTGCTCCAAGGGACAAAGGGATGCAAACTCAAGTATAAGCAAAGCAGAGGAAACAATGGACTATAGTTTCCTTACTCTTCAATTTCCCCTCCTTCAATGTATCCAAGGGGTACCTTATATAGCACTCCAAAGAGGTAATGGAGGGTCAAATCTGAGTGTTATCAAGGAATTTGGAAGGCCAAGAGTCAATTTATTTGGACTCAAATGAGGAAAACTCCAAAAATATTTGTCATTTTGCACACATTCTGATGTACGCAGGTTTGATGTCAAAAGCTGTGTATACACACAAATATTGCTTTAAAATTCTCGTATAGGTATAAACAGGCAAATTTTTTGGGATGATATTGGAACATCAAAGCATAATATAAGTCCATGGGGTCCAAGGAGTCTGCAAAGGGATAGGGAAGGCCATAAATGTGTGATCTACCTGGTGTGGTAAAATTAGCTATAACAACATGGAAGGAAGATAATCATATTTCCTCTCTCTCAGTAAAAAGGAAAAATAACTATGAAATGCATCTGCATAATGTAATTTAGCAGCTCCTACAAGGGATTTAATACCATCTGGTATCGAATTATGAACCCTCATAAATATGCTAGAGAATTATGTTGATGTATTTGTAAATTCAAAATGTATTCACTTGTATATATTGTATTTCATTGGTCCCCGATGCTCCTATCGGGAGAATCACTTGTATTTATTTGTACCCTGATGTTCTTATAGGGAGAATTACTAAAAGTCATGAGGAATTCCCCTCCATTGTAAGTTGGGTCATTAGTACCCTAGTTGTGGTTACTCAAGGCTACATAACTAAGTTAGGATTACTTGAGCCTACATAATAGAGTCAAATATTAAGTGAACAAAAGAATATAAATAGAGAGTGAGCCTCTCTATTTATTACAGTCACTTACACTCAGTTGTATCACATAACTGAGAGAGAGAAGAAGTAGGGATAAGAGAGAGAGGGAGACAACTGATGTTGGGAGATCATCTTTGTATCTTTGGGTTTTAATTTTGGTGCTCATTCTATATAGGAGGAAGTTGCTTTGTTTTCTCCTTTATGGTTTCCCCGAGGAAAATATTTTTGTTCATTGTCTCTTGTGATTGATTGTTGTGCTTGTTATTCTCTCAGATAAGATCCTAAGATCATATAGCTTAAATGATAAAAATATAACATGGTATCAGAGCTAACCTGAGAAGAATACACTCTGCATATATAGAATCTAGGGCTTCTTACTTTTTGGGTCTCTCTCCATAATACGTTAGCAAAAGGAGGCTAGGCTAACTCTCCATTCAAGGGTGCATCTTTATGTCGAAGCAAAATTTGATTTCGGGCATTTTCAAGTTTTGCTACGGGAAATTAGGGTTTTTTACAAAAGTGGAATTTTTTAGTAAGCCCAGAATAATATTGTTGTCCTCATCAAAATCTAAGTTTAGAGACCAAGGTCGATATTTTTGGTTGGGTAAAACTCTGGGAAATTCAAACCCTAGTTTGACCCCGGGCCTGAAAAACCCTAAAATACTAAAACTGGTAGTTTTGGTACATTCACTATATCTCAGGATTGCAGAAGTATTAGGGGCCAAACGTTTTACAGGCCAAAGATAAAATACTGATGTACCTTTTGTAAAACTTTCAGCCTCAAATTCACTATATTCTTAGAGATATGATCCCTCCAAATAAAGGTTACAACCTCTTCTAGGATTCATCCCTAAATAGGACACCTAGGGAGAATTGCTATATCTCGGGCTACGAAGGTCCAAATAAAATTTTTCAATATTTTATAGATAGGGAATGGACTTTAATTTCTATGGTAAGGGTTTTAGACCCTAATGATGAAAAAGGGACACGTGGAAGTCTGTACAAGTTTTCTATACGGAACAGTCCTGAAATAAGTCACCTCGGGAAAACTCTCATAAGTCCAAATTGGTGAAACCAATTCTTCTCAAACCTATGGTGTTGAAAATAGGACATGTGAGGATACCTTAGTGTGAAGTTTCAAACACATAGGAGCATAAATTTTGTAGATAGCGTAGAAAAAATATCAGGCAATTTTGTAGAGGAAATTGGAAAACTAGGGCTTCCTATTCCGGGAGCTTCCCTCCACTATTTTCATAAAAGGAGTACATTGGATATCTCACCTTGAAGAGGTGAATATTTCTATCCAATCAGATCTAAAATATTCCAAGTTTTGAAAATTAGGGTTTCTATGACAAACCCTAGATTAGCCAGATCCAAAACCAGGACAAACACCTCAAATCGATAAGATATAATCTTTTGTTATTTACATTTGAGGTTATCATTTCAAAATGGTCGATCACACCATCTTGTTGAAAACCTTGGTGAAGCTGACAACTTCCAAGCATGGAATTATAGGATTTCACTGGTTCATGAAGAAAATGAATTAGACACCTACATAAGTGGAGAGATTCCAGTTCCAGAAGGAGATGAGGCTAAAGCCTTACACAAGAAGAACTTGGTCAAGGCCAAGAAGATCATTGCTGATTCAATCAAGGATCACCTTATACAAGAAGTATTTTCCCTAAAGACACCTAAAGAGATGTTTGATTCCTTGACCAAGCTATTTGAAGGGAAGAACATAAATCAGAAGATAACTTTGAGAAAATAGTTGAAGAATGTGCAGATACATAATGCAGAGACCATACATTCATACTTTACAAAGGTCTCTCAAATCAAAGAACAACTAGAAGTAGTAGAAGATGAAGTGGAGAATGTAGAAGTTGTGATAACCACCTTGAATGGCCTCCCAAGATCATGGGATTCATTCTTTCAAGGAATGTGTTCTAGAAGGAAGTGATTACTTTTAGCAGACTCTGGGAAGAGCACACACAAGATGAAGCTTGACTCATAATAAGAGAAAAGAAGATGGGAGCAACTAAAGATCAATATTTCATAATTCAAAGAAGATACCTCAAGCGATGAGGAATATGAAGAACTCAATTCTTGAAGAACCTCTTATCCATCTTAAGCATTTGGATAAGAAATGATGATGTTATGAATGAAGAAGATAATGAAGCTGAAAGAAGTAGTCTACCCACGAAACAAATAAAGATAAGTATTCAATTGTCATTTCATGATATTGTTTTGTTATGCATTTGTTTAATTTCAGTTGATGTATTATGCATGATAGAATAAGCACCAATGGCAGTAGTAAAACCCAAAGATAGTAAAGACGATCTCCAACAATTGTTCTCTCTCTCACTTGTGTGAGCACTTCCTCTCTCACTCATGTGCCCCAATTGAGTGAGTTTGTATAACAAATAGAGAGTCTCACTCTCTATTTATACTAGTTTCCAACTTGACAATTACTTACCAAGGCTGACATCTCTAGGAGAGTCTAATAACCCTAGTGCCCCTCAACTGTGGGAACTTTTTCCTCAACTATTTGGGAGGTAGTATGTTTCTTTTGAAAATTGTTATTTGATTTGATTGATCTGACTTGCATTTTTGTATGATGCAGAGAGGAGCAATGAAGCTCCAGTATGTGATTGAGATCGAGATCTCTCGAAAGAGGGAGTTCTAGCATAGTCGGTGAAGATATCTTGTCTGAGCATAAATTCCTAGCAAAGCTCGTAGGTGGCTTAGATGTAAATGGTCTTGTAGGTTGTCCTCGGATGTAATCGATTCTGGTGAAGCTCATAGGTTATCCTTAGACGTAATTAGCCTTGATGTGATTCTATGCTAGAAATGGATAGAGTGAAGTTCAAGTACTTCAGGGAGAAGTTTGGTGTTCTCCAGATTGAGGTTCCCTCCAAGGGGAGATGATGAGTCCGAGAGCCTTTCTAACATGGTAGGATTGGTTCCTTCCATGGTCAGATGTAAGTGCAGTGCCATTCTGACATGGTGGTAAGATGAGCCTTCCATGGTTAGATGTAAGTGCAGATCCATTCTAACATGGTAGTAGGATGGGCCTCCCATAGGCAGATGTAAGTGCAGAGCCATTCTAACATGGTGGTAGGATAGGCCTCCCATGGTGAGATGTAAGTGCAGAGCCATTCTGACATGGTGGTAGGTTGGGCCTCCCATGGTCAAATGTAAGTGCAGATCCTTTCTGACATGATGAGGTCAAATGTGAATGCTAAGCCGTTCTGACATGATGAGGTTAGATGTGAGTGTTGGATGAGCCTTTCTGACATGATGAGGTCAGATGTGAGTGCTGGGCCTTTCTGACATGATGTGTTCAGATGTGACTATTGGATGATCCTTTCTGACATGATAAGGTCGGATGTGAGTGTTGGGCCTTTCTGACATGATGTGGTCAGATGTGAGTGCTAGATGAGCCTTTTTAACATGATGAGGTCAGATGTGAGTGTTGGGCCTTTCTAACATGATGAGGTTAGATGTGAGTGTTGGGCATGCCTTTCTAACATGGTGGTGGATGTGTTCCTCCCATGGTTAGATGTAAGTGTTAGGCAGGATTTTCTAACTAGGTCAGATATAAGTGCTGAAGAAGATGAAGACCGACTTGGAGGCTAGGCCTACAACCAGCATGAAAAAGGGTTGGCTCTGTAGAACTTCCTGTGACAAGTAGAATGAAGAGATAGTACCATTTGATTGAGATAGCGGAAGAAATGATGAGCATGACTATCCAGTGATGATCCATATTTGATGATGATCTAGTGACGATCTAGCTTTGATAATAATCCAGTGATGATCCAGCTTTGATGATGTTCCAGTGATGATCCATCTTTGATGATGATCCAGTGATGATCCAGTGATGATCCAGAGAAAAATACTTGTGCTGATGAATTGTGTCAAGAGAATTCCTTCCTAGTTAAGAGGGAGTGTTGATGTATTTGTATCTTCAAAATGTATTCACTTGTATATATTGTATTTCATTGGTTCCTGATGCTCCTATCTAGAGAATCACTTGTATTTCTTTGTACCTCAATGTTCCTATAGGGAGAATTACCAAAATTCATGAGGAAATCCCCTCCGTTGTAAGTTAAGTCATTAGTACCCTATTTGTGGTTACTCGAGCCTACATAACTAAGTTAGGATTACTTGATCCTATATAATAGATTCAAATATTAAGTGAACGAAAGAATATTGTTGATGTATTTGTAACTTTGGAATGTATTCACTTGTATATGTTATGTATTGCACCCCAATGTTTATTATGGGAAGTATCTATAATGTAATTGAGTCATGTCATTCCCTGATGTTCTAATCGAGAGATTCAATAATATAAACAAGTCATGTAAATTCATTGAGGTTAACCCTCCATCATAATTTAGGGAAATAGTCCCCACAATTGAGTTAATGTTAACTCTCCTTGTTGATTGGAGGGAAAATTCCCCACAATTGTGGGGCACTAGGGTTATTAGACTCTCCTAGAGAAGTCATCCATGGTAAGTAATTTTTAAGTGAGGCTGACTTGTTGGAGTGGATATTAAGTGAACGAAAGAATATAAATAGAGAGTGAGCCTCTCTATTTATGAAAAACACTCACTCACTGGGGAGCATGAGTGAGAGTGGAGAAACTCTCTCAAGTGAGAGAGAGAGAGAGAGAACAACTATGGAGATCATCTTTTATGTATTTGGTTTTTACTGTTGCCATTGGTGCTCATTCTATCTCTGATGAAATTGTAGGTTTTTATCCTTTATGGTTTCCCCGAGGAAAATATCTTGTGTCTATTGTCTCTTGTGATTGATTGTTGTGCATGTTATTCTCTAAGTTAAGATCCTAAGATCATATTGCTTAAATGATAACAATCTAACATGGTATCAGAGCTAACATGAGAAGAAGACATTGTGCAGCTGTAGAAGCTAGGGCTTCTTAATTTTTTGGTCTCTCTCCACAATCCATCAGCAAAAGGAAGCTAGGCTGAAACTCCATTGAATGGTGCATCTTTCTGTCGAAGCAGAATTTGATTCCGGGCATTTTCAGTTTTTGCTACGAGAAATTAGGGCTTTTTACAAAAGAGGAATTTTTGAGTGAGCTTAGGATAGGATTTATCTCCTCCTAAAAATCGAAATTTAGAGACCAAGGTAGATATTTTTGGTTGGGTAAACCTCCAAGAAAGTCAAACCCTAATTTGACCTCGGGCCTAAAAGACCCTAAAATACTAAAATGGGTAGTTTTGGTAGATTAATTATATCTAGATATTGGAGAAGGAACAGGAGCTGAAACATTCATAGTGCGAAGATAAAATCCTGATGTACACTATGTAAAAGTTTCAGCCTTAGATTCACTATATTCTAGGAGATATGTTTCCTCCGATTCAAGGTTTCAACCTCTTCCATGATTCATCCCTAAACAAGACACCTAAGGAGAATTGCAATAACTCAGGATCCAAATATCCAAATGAAATTTTGAAAGATGTTCTAGATAGGGAATGGATTATATTTTTATGTGGTAAATGTTTCAAAGCCTTAAGGTGAAACAGTGACATGTGGAAGTCCATACAACTTCATTATGCTGAATAATCCTGAAAAAAGTATCCTTGGGAAAAATCTCATAGGTCCCAATTGGTGAAACCAAATATTGTCAAACCTATGGTGTTGGAAATAAGACAGATGATTTTACCTTAGTTAAAAATTTCATACATAGAGGAGCATTTATTTAGGAGATACCGCAGAAACAATATCAGGCATTTCTACAGAAGAAATTGGAAAACTAGGGCTTCTTGTTCCTAAAGATTCCCTCCAGTGTTTTCAGAAAAGGAGTACATTGGATAGCTCACCATGAAGAGTTATATATTTATATCCAATCAGATCTGAAAGATTCCAAGTTTTGAAAAATTTTGGTTTCTTTGACAAACCCTAGATCAGCCAGCTCCAGAACTAGGATGGATACCTCAAATCGGTAAGATCTAATCTTTTGCTATTTACAGTTGAGGTTCTCATTTTAAAATGACTAATCACACCATATTTATGACAAGCTTGGTGAGGTTGAAAACCTCCAAGCATGGAAGTATTGGATCTCACTGTTTCTTGAAGAAAATGAAATTGGACACCTACATAAGTTGAAAGGTTCTAGTTTTAGAGGTAGATGAGGCTAAAAGCCTTACACAATAAGAACTTGGTCAAGGACAAGAAGATCGTTGCTGATTCAATCACGGATCACCTTATACCACAAGTGTCTTCCCTAAAGACACTGAAATATATCTTTGACTCTTTTATCAATCTATTTGAAGGAAAGAACATAAATCGAAAGATGACTTTGAGAAAACATTTGAAGAATGTGAAGATCCAGAATGCAGAGACCATACAGTCGTACTTTGCAAGAGTCTATAAAATCAAAGAACAACTTGAAGAGGTAGAATAAGAAGTGGAGAATGCAGAAGTTGTGATAACCACCTTGAATTCCTTCCCTGGATCATGGGATTCATTCATTCGAGGATCGTACACCAGAAGGAAGAGATTACCTTCAGCAAACTCTAGGAAGAGTGAACAGAAGAATAATCTTGACTCATAATAAGAGAAGAGAAGATGGGAGCAACTGAAGATCTAGCTCTCGTGATTCAAAGAAGATCCCTCAAGTGATGAGGAATATGAAGAACTCAATTCTTGAAGAACCTCTTATCCATGTTAAGCATTTGGATAAGAAATGATGCTGTTATGAATGAAGAAGATGATGAAGCTGAAAGAAGGATTCTACCCACAAAACAAATAAAGATAAGTATTCAATTGTCATTTCATGATATTTTTTTGTTATGAATTTGTTTATATTCAGTTGATGTATTATGCATGATAGAATGTTTGCATTAATGACAGAATACTACTAATATGCATGTGATGGGTAAGTATTTCATGGTGCTATACAACTCTCCATTTATACTTATCTAGAATGAAACCTTTTTGCTAACATATTGGATTAGTGCACAATATCAATGTTGTCTTGGTAGATATGGAAGGAATCTAGAAAGTTTCTGTGAGATATGGATGAATGTTGTATTGGATAAAATAGTTGCATGATTATATCTTTATGTATAAGAATTTACGATTATGAATAAGCATTATGAAATGTTTCTAACCATACAACTGATGCATTTGACTTGTAGGAAATATCACGTACAATCACCTACAAGAAAAGAAGGATGGAGAATAATATGACAATACTTTCAAATAAAGAAGAAGTCTCATACATAATGCAGTTATGTGACACTATTGAGAGACATCATTGATGCAGATCCTTACAGCTATGAAGAAGTAGCCAAGAAGAAAGGGAAGGAGAGTACTAGTTCAAGAAGAATGATGTCTAGTATCAATACCTGAAGGGAAGTTCATAGTTCCATCATGCAGTATATAGAAACATTGTGGGATAGAAGGCAAGATTCATAGCACGAGGCTTCTCACAAAAAGAAGGCATAAACTACGAAGAGGCATTTGCAGCCATTGGAAGTTAAGACACATGACAGGAAGACTCATGTGTGAAAATTAAAGAAGACCTTGTACAAGCTCAAAAGACACCCATGGGATAACACATACATGAGGAGCTTGAATATCACCTAGAGTGATGAAGATATTAACCTTTGCTACAAGGTTGAAGATGAAAGCCTATAGAGGATGACAAGCTCATAGATGGGTGTGACAAGAACTTTTGAAAAGGTTCAAGATAGAGGATCTTGGTATCCAGTGACACTAGATGGATACATAGAATATTAGTAGCAAAGGAAGCTACTTGTCACTCCAGTATAGAATGTTTCAGTGCATAGAGTATGAAAGACAGAGGGAGAAGGATGCTCCGCTTCAGAGGGAGTGACTACAGAAGATCCCGAGGTTTGACATGGTATGACAGGATGGACAAATTATTGATGACTCTAGGCTTTACTAAGAGTAAATGGATTCCAACCTTTACTTCAAGGTTGAAGGTGGAAGACCAATGATGCTTCTGTTATATGTTGATGACTTGTTCTTCACAGAAAATAGGAACTCATTAAAGTTGCAAGAAGGAGACTTGCTGCCGAGTTCGAGATGAAGGAATTGGATATGATGCACTACTTTATAGGCATGGAGGTGTGGCGAAATGCAGATGGAATCTCCCTAGGACAAGGGAAGTATGTAGTAGAGATCCTGAAGAGTTCAGGATCATGGACTATGTCACATGCCCCAATTTTTCAAAATAAAATTTATATTATTTGAGGACAATATGTTAAATTTTATGCTAAGTTGTAATTGATGACTCAGCAGAGTCAAGGATATTTAATGTAATTCTAAATATTTTATTTATAAATAAATAAAGGAGGATACAACAGCTTAGGAGAGCTATTAAAAGACTGTTTACTGGTGAAATTGGTGGAGGAGACTAGGTGGAGAGCAAACTGACATGTGGCAGCATCCTCAAACCACTTCCAACTGTTTCAGGTGGAAACCTCCCTATATTTGGTGTCATGATTCCCCAAGAAAGTGGAATCAGAGCAAGTGGCTCAATTAATGAAAACTGACCCAAAAGACCTAGGCAATCTTTATAAAAATGCACATTAAAGAGAGCTGAGGTTGCTCATTTTCTAGGGAAGTGATCATTCAGGTGAATGAATGTACTTCAGAGAAATTCAATGGAAGCGAATTGTGGAAAGTGTTTGAGGGGATAACTGCTGATTGATCTAGTGCAGCTTTTAAGATAAAAGATATTACTGCTGAGAGCAGAGAATTTTACTGAGATATTGGACTAGTCTATTGTTTTCCTTCTACACCAGTTCTCAGCCAAGAAGACCAGGAACAGGCTCGAGGGGCCCAAGGAAGCATTGTTTGAGCGCTCTCTAGGAGATTGGTAGGGAGGAACGACCTCCTAATGATGTTGTCATCTATCCTAAATAGGTTCTACATTATTTTTTTTTACTGTATTAAATAAATCAATCTGAGTTTGACTGATATGTGAATGTTTCGGATTTAGTTTGTAGAATGTTAGAACCTAGCAATCTTTTTAAATTATTGAAGAAATGAACTTGATTAGAAAATTAATGTGTTAGAATAGAAATAATTTCTAGACTATGTTTCTCCACACCTAGAAATCTAGGTAGTACTCTAGAACAGGTAGAATGTTTAAGAAAATAAGAGAATGTTTGAGTAGATAAGATTGTGTATTTATAGACAGTAGAGTAATTTATTCATGTTAAAATACTATGGAGGTTAAATAGTGTTATCATATGTTTATATTTCTCTGTTTTCACTTTGTAACTAAATGAAATGCAGCAGAAAATCACATTAGAGTTACAATGATTATATACAGTTAAGTAAATAAACGAGCTACTAATAACATAGTTTATTTTCTAACAATATCAACTAAATATAAGACTAATATTTCCCATAAACTAAATAGGGTTATATTTTAAAGTAATTAAATTACAAAGAGTAAACTGAGTTACCGTATCTATGCTATATCATTTCAAAAAAACTCTGAGTAAACTCTACCTGACAGTTTAGTAAATAAAAGAAATGAAAATAGAATTAATAAATAATATAAAACCAAATAATACCTATGTATAAACTATTTATAATTACTAGACAGGCTTATACCTGTAAATGTAAAACTTCAGGGTTGAAACCCTATCCAAGTTATTTAACTATTATAAATAAAAACATCTAAGCTGCAAACCATTTACTTGGATAATTATATAAATAAATGATTAGTCTACTATAGACTATTACAGTCCTTTCTGAAAACAAATGTACATTTACACAACAAACCTGTATTAATAATTTAACCAAATTAACAAGTAGCTGAACCTAATCATTAATAAACTGAAGAACTTAATTAGACAAGGATTTCATTTTAGGAAAAACCCTAGCTGGTATTTTCCAATCAAGTAAGTTAATATTATAAATTAGACACACTGACTAAGTTATAGTCTTAAATAATAACAGTAATTTTATTTACAAAAGATATTTAGATAGTAATGCTCTTCATTAACAATCAAATAGGAAAAACTCTAATGTACACAGAGTTACTATACAGAAGATTTCTGCAAAAACAAGACAGAGCTCAAAGTAAAATCTTGCTTAAAACCCAATGTATTACATTGATAGGCAATAAGGCTACAAACTTAACCAGATTACAACACCTAGTTCAGGGCAGGTGTAGCAGCATCATGGCATGGGTTTTTAAACAAACTAGCATTTAATTTATTAAAACCTACATTACTGTATATCCTTTATAAGTCAAGAAAAGAGTAATACAAGTCAGGGCATCGAATTCAAAGCCACCCTGCTATATGCAAGGGTTTAATAACGAAAAACAAATCTTAAAACTGAAAATCAAACACCCCAATACTGGAGGAACCAAGGTCGTAACTTCTTTCCAACTGAAACCATTTTCCCCTAAGTCTGTACAAGCAGGGAGTTGCCACATTGTAATCGGGGCTTACCTGTAGGACTTGATGCCAATCCAAACATAGAGAGGGTTCATTCCAAGCCTTTTTTTGAACTACAATCCTGCAAGCAAAACCCAAAGGATTTTAGTTAGAGCTCTTTATTCTATTATTAAAACTGTAACTAAAGATTTGTAACAATTGTAAGATAATTTCCTTACCTAGAAATGAAGAAATATGGATCCATGGAGGAACGAACCAGTACAACAAACCAGCACAACAAACAAGCACAACAAATAGCCCAAACCCTCGTGTTCACTAGTGACAAAGGTGATGGGGCTCACAATACATGCTACACTGACGACGGGTACAGAATTAAAGCCTTGACAATGGCCATGAAGGAAAATAACACTAAAAACTACTGGCAGAGATATACTACCCTCATGCGCAGCAAATTATTGTTTGCAGGAAGAAAAACCTAGTGCGAGCTGTGAACTTCGCAACCCATACACTAGAGTGGCAACACTTCGTGATACACAAACAATGGAGCTGAAGACAAGCACAAGCGAGCCCTCATGGCCACAGTAAACTAGACAGAGCTAAGACCAAATCCCTCGATGAAGAATGAGGATTTAGGGTTGTGTTGTGAGCTTTTAAGTTATGCATTGCATGTTGGTGGACGTTCCACGTTCCCATCAGATTATTCAATCCAAAATGGGTCGAATGGTATAGTTTGTACTGCATTGTCGAGACAACAAATTATTGTCAATAATTTGAACAATGACTATAATGATAGTGTATTATATAAATTCAAACATATCTTCACAATGATAAACCATAGGGTAAGAAATGATAAAGTATGATATTTTTATTTGCCTCGTTAACCCTTGTTTTATGTAAACCTTGAAATCTTTCGATGGAAAAATAACAACTATGGAAAGATCCATAGTAAGGTATATGCCCTTGATCTTAAGGTAATAGTTTCAATAATAATCATTTATTCAAACATTATATATAGCAAGATTATGATGTTAGAACTAGTTTTTATGTAAATACTAATAGTAAGAATCTAGTTTATAAATCAGCATTGTATATATAAAAAGTAATTACACTCTAGAATAAATTCTTACTTTTGTATGAAGTCTATAGTACTAAGAGTAAGATAAACTTCATGGAAGTTGTAATCATTTGGTCTCCATAAGTAACCAAAGCTCCAAATGAATCAAATCAAGGCTAGCTTAGTCTTGATAGTAAAAGATAGTAAAACTATCTAAGAATACATATAGCATCACTATTATTTATAAATAAATAATATGACAATGTAAATTCGTCACATTACTTATGTCATGAAGAAATTTGGAAGTTAGAATTCACAACTTGACGACATTTATGCAAATGATCAATTATAAGTACAATGCAATAATAAGTTGATAAACTTCCTCTATTGAAGCTTAATTAAAGGTAAAGCTAAGAATTCTGTGTAAGCTTGTTTTCTTGAAAGGCCTTAGGTCTATTTCTGTACTTATAAGCAGTGTTGAAAATTTTATAAATAGCAACAGCAATAAGCTCCTGTTTCAGTAAGAGTGTTGATATACTAAATCATAAGCTCTATAAAGAACTGAAAATAACTTAGCATAAAGATGGAAAGAATATTTATCTAAAGTAGCAGTCATTCTGCTAAAAGACAATCAGTAGGGCAAGGTATTTATCATTACGACATGCATTTAAAATACTAATATAGTTGCAAGGAAAGTAGAGAATAATTACTTTACCTCATAGTATCCTTGAACTCTATTAAGCAAACTTTTACTCTAGCAGTATATTTATTCTAAAGAAGTATATATGGATTAACGCTTTAATAAACTCTTACTGGTTCCAAAATTCACCTATCAATCCTGTAAGATCCAAAAATCCAGCTAAGTTAGCAATTGCTAAGTAAGCCCCAGTTAGAATGTAACTTCTCACCTACTTGACAAAATCAGTTCATCAGTACAGTTAGAATCAATCGAATGCAAGTTATTTACATCACATATCAAAATTAAAACAGTATTAATTTATATGTCTTTAAGTTAATGGTTACTTTTGTTAACTGTTGCATTTATCCGTTAGCCACTAGCAGTTAACAAACTGCGACTATAGACAATTTATGTTACATCAAAAAAATTTATTTTTTGTGAAAATTTGGGTTGTGACATGTGGTATCAAAGCACAAGGTTCAAACACTAGGCCTTAATGAAGCCCAACTTGCTTTTATGAAATAGTGAATTTAAATTATTTTGTTGATGTTATTTTCTTTTAATGTTATTCAAAAGAGAAAATTGTTTCTGAAGTCTAACAACAGGTATGGAAAGACTGGAGGAATATGCAGAAGAGGAATCTCCATTTACTGAACAAGAAAACTTACCAAGAGACCCTATATAAGAAGACCTAACCACTAATTCCTCGGAACTGCTACAAATAGTAAAAGACTTAAAATTTGAAATGGAACCTGTTAAATGAGAGAATGAAAGGATTCTGAGGGCTTATAAGGAGCTAAATTAGATCCTAATAGAAGGATTTAAAACTAAGGGTAGGGGTGAAAGAGCCGATTCAGAAGATACAAGTCATCAACATAAATATAAAAAGATTAAACAGACTAAAAATGAAAGCACCTCATCTTCAGAGGTATTTGGTGATCAACGTAATTTTCATTCCACTAGTGATAACAGTGATGACAATAATTATACTAAAAAGAGAAAATATAAACCCTATGAGGAAATTTCTGGGGAGTTTAAAAAGATTAAACGACCAACATTCAATGGAGATACTGAGAAGGGGGAGGAAGCGGAATCCTAGTTATCTGGAATGAAGAAGTACTTCCAGATTTATAACTATTCTAACCAATCAAAGGCTAGAATGGATATCTACAATCTTTCAGGGAAGGCTTATATTTGGTGATAGGACTTGAAGAGAGTGAAGGGAATAAAAGAGAAGAACGTAAATTGAGTACTTTTAAGAGGTACTTTAAAAAGAAATTTATGTCTGAGCAGTACTATGAAGAGAGAGCAAAAGAATTATATGAGCTTAAATTAGGATCAGTGACTATGAAAGATCTGAACAGTAAGTTTTTAAGTATGTTTAGGTATGTGACATACCTTCTAGATGAAAAACCAAAGGTACAGCGATTCCTCAGCTGTCTACCTTATCATATTAAGGACAGGATTAAGTATGACAATCCAAAAACTATGGAAGAGGCTATGAGGAAATCCAACTTCTATTATGAACAGAATCGGAAGAAGGAGAGCATGGCCAACTGGAAGGCCAAAAAGAATAATAACCATTATGATCAAAAGAAGAAAGAATTTGTGCCCAACCGAAATTCTAAAAACAATAAGGCCAGAAATTTTGCTAACAAGAATTTCCAAGGGAATAAGAATAATTCACCCAGCAATCAGAACAATCCAAAGGGTAAAGAGTCTGCTAATAATCATGGTAATTACACAAAGAAATTTGAATGCAAAGAACCTATAAAGTGCTGGGAGTGTAATGGGCCACATTATGCCTCAGTCTGTCCTAATCAGAAAAAGACTGTCAGTAATATTCATACCATATAGGAGGAAATGACTATCAGAGATTTAGCGAGGACTATGCCCAGAATCAATGCAGCGTTGGAGAATCGACAAGCAGAATATTAAAATTCCATGGTGGAAGTAGAAGGTATGATAAACCAAACCCCTATAGCTATTTTAATTGATCCAAGAGCTAGTCTCAACTATGTTTCACCTAAAATGGTAGAAAAATGTAAGTTTCCTATTGAAAAATTTGAAAATTCTTGGTTGGTTCAGTTAACCACTGGTGCAAAAAGGAAGGTAACTTGTTTTGTAAAATAATGTGCAGTAGTTATGGATCAATTTGAAACTGTTGTAAAGCTTAATGCATTACCTCTTGGTTCTTATGACTTACTAATCGGTATGGATTGGTTAGAACAACATAGGGTGATTTTAAATTGTTATGATAAAACCTTTATGTGTATAAATAATGATGGAAAACCAATAAGTGTAAAGGGGATCCCTAGAAAAATAACCATAACGAAGATTTCTGCTCTGCAGCTTAAGAGAGTTGTTAGGAAGGGTTGTAAAGGTTATGCAGTAATAATAACTGATGAGGAAAATCTAAATAAGACAGATAAATTAAAATTGGAAGACATGCCAGTCTTAAGAGAATATGTTGATGTATTTCCGAAAGAAATTATGGGACTACCTCTGAAAAGGGAACTAGATTTTACCATTGAGCTGGTACCTGGTGCAGTACCCATCTCAAAGGCCCCTTATTGAATGAACATACTGGAACTGAATGAGCTAAAGTCATAATTAAAAGAACATATTGGCAAAAAGTATATTCGACCTAGTGTGTCTCCCTGGGGGGGCACCTGTCATCTTCATTAAGAAAAAGGACGGAACCATGCGACTTTGCATAGATTACCGTCGGTTGAATAAGATGACTATCAAAAATAGATACCCGTTTCCTCACATAGGTGATCTGTTTGATCAACTACATGGAGCCACAGTATTTTCAAAAATTAATTTAAGGTCTAGATATCATCAATTTAGGATTAAAGTTGAAGACATCTTTAAAACAACTTTTAGAACTTGATATGGTCATTACGAGTTTGTCGTCGTGCCATTTGGGCTTACGAATGCCCCAGTTGTTTTTATGTGTTTAATGAACAACGTTATGCATAAGTATCTAGATAATTTTGTGGTCGTGTTTATTGACGACATATTAATCTATTCAAAAACTGAAGAAGAACATAAAGAACATTTAAAAATTGTTTTGCAAGAGCTACGAGATCATTAACTCTTTGCAAAGTTTAGTAAATCTGATTTATTCAAAGATAAGATTCAGTACTTAGGTCATGTGGTGACTAAGGAAGGGATTTCGATAGATCCCGAAAAGATAAAGGCGATCGAAGATTCGCCGGTTCCTAAGGATGTAGTAATGTTCGATCCTTCATGGCAATTACCGGTTATTACCGAAGGTTCATTGAAGGTTTTTTGAGAATCACGAATCCGATAACTTCTTTGCAGAAGAAAGGAAAGAAATTTGATTGGAACTAGAAATGCAAGGAAAGCTTTAAAAAGTTAAAAAATTTATTAACCAAAGCACCTATTTTAAGAATAGTTGATCCAAATAAACAATTTGTAGTGTGCACCAACGCCTGCAATGATGGTTTAGGTGGTGTTCTTACTCAAGAAGGGCATGTTATTGCCTATGATTCTAGGAAATTAAAAATTCATGAAAAGAATTATGCAACTTATGATCTGGAATTAGCTGATGTTATACATGCTCTGAAGATGTGGCGTCATCACCTAATTGGCAGAAAAATTATTTTAATGACTGATAACAAAGGATTAAAATATCTGTTAGATCAGCCTAATCTAAATTCCAGACAAGCTAGGTGGCTATATTTTCTAAGTGAGTATGATTTCGAAATTCAGCACATTAAAGGTAAAGAAAATAGAGTTGCTGATGCATTAAGTAGGAATGCAAGGCTGAACTTCACAGCAGTTATTAACACTTATACAATAGATCTGTATGAACAGCTTAAAGCGGGGATAGAGAAAGATGAGATTTACCAAAACTTACAAGCTAAAACAAAAGAAAATCCAACGGAAAGCTTAAGTAAAGGGTACAGTTTGAATGCAAAAGGATTTTTATAGTATAAAGACAGAATATATGTACCTAATGTACCTAAAGTTAAGTTATTAATTTTAGATGAAATCCATAAAACTCCATACTCGGGTCATCAAGGCTATCAAAAGACTATAACTATGTTAGGAAAAGAATTTTTTGGCCAAACATGAAGACTGAACTGGCGGAGTATATTGCTAGGTGTTTTGAACGTTAGCAGGTGAAAACTGAACATCAACACCCAACTAGATTACTTTAGCCATTGCCCATTCCTGGCTGGAAATGCTCGATTTTGTTACTAGATTGCCTAAAAATCAGAATTTAAATGATTCTATCATGGTAGTGGTTGATAAATTAAGTAAAGCATCTCACTTTATACCTGTTAAAACTACGTATAAAGCTACAAACATAGCTGATATATTTCTAAAGCAAATTTTCCGACAACATCGAATACCGAAAGTTATAATCTCGGATAGATATCCTAAATTTACAGGTAACTTTTGGAAATCTCTCTTTAAAGGATTAAACACTACATTAAATTTTATCACTTCGTACCATCCTCAAACCGATGGACAGACTGAAAGAGTAAACCAAGTAATGGAATATTTACTAATAATGTATGTGAAAGACCAGCCAGGTAAATGGGAGTATTATTTGCATCTGGTAGAATTTGCTTATAATAATAATTATCAAGTGTTAGCTAGATTTAGTCCTTTTGAAATATTGTATGGAAGGAAATATAATACTCCTATCTATTGGAGTAATCCAGTGGATATATTAGTATTAGGTCCTGAACTATTAAATGAAATGGAATAAATTGTTAAACAGGTACAAGGTAATCTGAAAGTTGCATAGGATCGACAGAAAAGTCAAGAAGACCTTAAAAGAACTCCAAAGGAGTTTCAAGTAGGTGAACATGTGTTCATCAACGTGAGGCCCAAAAAGAGCTCTCTAAGATTGGGTAGTTGTGCAAAACTAGCACCCCGTTACTGTGGTCCATTTGAAATACTGTCCAAGATTAGACAAGTAGCCTATCAATTAGCATTACCACCAAATTTAAGAGTACATAATGTTTTTCACATTTATATATTAAATAAATATGATCATGATGCTATTCATGTTGTTAACTAGGATGATGTACAAGTGGAACCAGAAGGAGATTTTCTTGTGGAACTGGACTTTATCCTCGGGCGGAGGGAGATCACACTTCAAAACCGCACCATTGGTCAGGCGAAGGTGCAATGGAAGCACCTTAGTCCAGAAGAAGCCACCTGGGAATTGGAAAGTAATATGCGAGATGCATATCCAATTATTTTCCAGGGAATTCTAAGAATGAAGAATAAATAACATCGAGGACGATGTTATGCTCTAAGGCGGAGTGTATGTCACATGCCCCAATTTTGCAAAAAAAAAATTATATTATTTGAGGACAATATGTTAAATTTTATGCTAAGTTGTAATTGATGACTCAGCAGAGTCAAGGATATTTAATGTAATTCTGAATATTTTATTTATAAATAAATAAAGGAGGAGACAACAGCTTAGGAGAGCTATTAAAAGAGTGTTTACTGGTCAAATTGGTGGAGGAGACTCGATGGAGAGAAAAATGACATGTGGCAGCATCCTTAAACCACTTCCAACTTTTGCAGGTGGCAACCTCCCTATATTTGGGGTCATGATTCCCCAAGAAAGTGGACTCAGAGCAGGTGGCTCAATTAATGAAAACTGACCCAAAAGACCTAGGCAATCTTTATAAAAATGCCCATTGAAGAGAGCTGAGGCTGCTCATTTTCTAGGGAAATGATCATTCAGGTGAATGAATGTACTTTAGAGAAATTCAATGGAACAAAATTGTGGAAAGTGTTTGAGGGGATAACTGCTGATTGATCTAGTGCAGCTTTTAAGCTGAAAGATCTTACTGTTGCGAGCAGAGTATTTTACTGAGATATTGAACTAGTCTACTATTTTCCTTCTCCACCAGTTCTTAGCCAAGAAGACCAGGAACAGGCTCGAGGGTCCTAATGAAGTGTTGTTTGAGCACTCTCCAGGAGATTGGTAGGGAGGAACGACCTCCTAACGATGTTGTCATCTGTCCTAAACAGGTTCTACATTTTTTTTTTTACTGTATTAGATAAATCAATATGAGTTTGACTAATATGTGAATGTTTCAGAGTTAGTTTGTAGAATGCTAGAACCTAGCAGTCTTTTTAAATTATTGAATAAATGAACTTGATTAGAAAAGTAATGTGTTAGAATAGAAATAATTTCTAGACTGTGTTTTTCCACACCTGGAAATCCAAGTAGTACTCTAGCACAGGTAGAATGTTTAAGAAGATAAGAGAATGTTTGAGTAGATAAGATTGTGTATTTACAGACAGTAGAGTAATTTATTCATGTTAAAATACTATGGAGGTTAAATAGTGTTATGATATGTTTATATTTCTCTATTTTCACTTAGTAACTAAATGAAATGCAGCAGAAAAACACATTAGAGCTACAATGATTATATATAGTTAAGTAAATAAACGAGCTACTAATCACATAGTTTATTTTCTAACAATATCAACTAAATCTAAGACTAGTATTTACTATAAACTAAATAGGGTTATATTTTAAGGTACTTAAATTATAAAGAGTAAACTGAGTTACCGCATCTATGCTATATCGTTTCAAAAAAACTCTGAGTAAACTCTACCTGACAGTTTAGTAAATAAAAGAAATGAAAATAGAATTAATAACTAATATAAAACCAAATAATACCTATGTATAAACTATTTATAATTACTAGACAGGCTTATACCTATAAATGTAAAACTTCAAGGTTGAAACCCTATCCAAGTTATTTAACTATTATAAATAAAAACATCTAAGCTGCAAACCATTTACTCGGATAATTATATAAATAAACAATTAGTCTACTATAGACTGTTACAGTCCTTTCTGAAAACAAATGTACATTTACACAACACGCCTATATTAATAATTTAACAAAATTAACAAGTAGCAGAACCTAATCATTAATAAAATGAAGAACTTAATTAGACAAGGGTTTCATTTCAGGAAAAACCCTAGCTGGTATTTTCCTTACAAGTAAGTTAATATTATAAATTACACACACTGACTGAGTTACAGTCTTAAATAATAACAGTAATTTTATTTACAAAAGATATTTAGACAGTAATGTTCTTCATTAACAATCGAATAGGAAAAACTCTAATGTACACAGAGTTACAATACACAAGATTTCTGCAAAAATGAGACAGAGCTCGAAGTAAAATCTTGCTTAAAACCCAATGTATTACATTGATAGGCCGTAAGGCTGCAAACTTAACTAGATTACAACACCCAGTTCAGGGTCGGTGTACCAGCATCGTGGCATTGGTTTTTAAACAAACTAACATTCAATTTATTAAAACCTACATTACTGTATATCCTTTATAAGTCAAGAAAAGAGTAATACAAGTCACGGCAGCGAAGCCGGAGCCACCCTTCTATATGCAAGGGTTTAATAACGAAAAACAAATCTTAAAACTGAAGATCAAACACCCCAAGACTGGAGGAACCGAGATCATAACTTCTTTCCAACTGAAACCATTTTCCCCTAAGTTTGTACAAGCAGGGAGTTGCCACATTGTAACCGGGGCTTACCCGTAGGACTTGATTCTAATCCAAACATGGAGAGGGTTCATTCCAAGCATGTTTTCAAACTACAATCCTACAAGAAAAACCCAAAGGATTTTAGTTAGAGCTATTTATTCTATTATTAAAACTGTAACTAAATATTTGTAACAATTGTAAGATAATTTCCTTACCTAGAAATGAAGAAATATGGAGCCACGGAGGAACAAACCAGGACAACAAACTAGCACAACGAACAGCCCAAACCCTTGTGTTCACTAGTGATAGAGATGACGAGGCTCACAATACATGCTACACTGATGACGGGAGCAGAATTAAAGCCTTGGCAATGGCCATGAAGAAAAATAACACTAAAAACTACTCACAAAGCTATACTACCCTCACATGCAGCAAAGTATTGTTTGCAGGAAGAAAAACCTAATGCGAGCTGTGAACTTCACAACCCATACACTAGAGTGGCAACACTTCGTGATACACAAACAATGGAGCTGAAGACGAGCACAAGTGAGCCCTCATGGCCGCAATAAATCAGACATAGCTAAGACCAAAAACCCTCGATGAAGAATGAGGAGTTAGGGTTGCATTGTGAGCTTTTAAGTTATGCATTGCATGGTGGTGGACGTTCCACGTGCCCATTAGATTATTCAGTCCAAAATGGGTCGAATGATATAGTTGTCACTGCATTGTCAGGACAACAAATTATTGTCAATAATTTGAACAATGACTATAATGATAGTGTATTATATAAATTCAAACATATCTTCACAATTATAAACTATAGGGTAAGCAATGATAAAGGATGAGATTTTTATTTGCCTCGTTAACCCTTGTTTTATGTAAACCTTGAAATCTTTCAATGGAAAAATAACAAATATGGAAAGATCCATAGTAGGGTATATGCCCTTGATCTTAAGGTAATAGTTCCAATAATAATAATTTATTCAAACATTATATATAGCAAGATTATGATGTTAGAACGAGTTTTTATGTAAATACTAATAGTAAGAATCTAGTTTATAAATCAACATTCTATATATAAAAAGTAATTACACTCTAGAATAAATTATTACTTTTGTATGAAGTCTATAGTACTAAGAGTAAGATAAACTTCATGGAAGTTGTAATCGTTTGGTCTCCATAAGTAACCAAAGCTCCAAATGAATCAAATCAAGGCTAGCTTAGTCTTGATAGTAAAAGATAGCAGAACTATCTAAGAATACATATAGCATCACTATTATTTATAAATAAATAATATGACAATGTAAATTCATCACATTACTTATGTCATGAAGAAATTTGGAAGTTAGAATTCACAACTTGACGACATTTATGCAAATGATCAATTATAAGTAGAATGCAATAATAAGTTGATAAACTTCCTCTATTGAAGCTTAATTAAAGGTAAAGCTAAGAGTTTTGTGTAAGCTTGTTTTCTTGAAAGGCCTTAGGTCTGTTTCTGTACTTATAAGCATTGTTGGAAATTTTATAAATAGAAACAACAATAAGCTCCTGTTTCAGTAAGAGTGTTGATATATTAAATCATAAGCTCTATAAATAACTGAAAATAACTTAGTGTAAAGATGGAAATAAGATTTATCTAAAGTAGTAGTCATTTTGATAAAAGTTAATCAGTAGGGCAAAGGTATTGATCATTACGACATGCATTTAAAATATTGATATAGTTTCAAGGCAAGTAGAGAAGAATTACTTTACCTCGTAGTATCCTTGAACTCTATTAAGAAAACGTTTACTCTAGCAGTATATTTATGCTAAAGAAGTATATCTGGATTAATGCTTTAATAAACTCTTACTAGTTCCAAAATTTACCTGTCAAGCCTGTAAGATCCAGAAATCCAGCTAAGTTAGCAATCACTGTGTAACCCCCAGTTAGAACGTAACTTCTCACCTACTTGAAAAAATAAATTCATCAGTACAGTTAGAATCAATCGAATGTAGGTTATTTACATCACATATCAAAATTAAAACAGTATTAATTTATATATGTTTAAGTTAATGGTTACTGTTGTTAACTGTTTCATTTATCCATTAGTCGCTAGTAGTTAACAAACTGCGACTATAGATAGTTTATGTTACATCAAAAAAATTTAAATTTTGTGAAAAATTTTGGTTGTGACAGATTGTAAGGCCATGACTACACCTATGGCATCGAACCTGAAGCTACTGAGTGTTGCTTCATTAGAGTCGTTTGATGCCATGATGTATCGTGGGATGATTTTTTCCTTGATGTACCTGACAAATACAAGACCATATATTTTCTTTGTTGTGAACACATTGAGACATGTTCCCCTGATGGTTGCAAAGCATGCAGTGAGGTACCTGAAGGGTACAGTTGATTATGGGCTCAAATATAAGGAAAATGAGAACATTAACTTGGAGGGTTATGTGGATTCATATTGGGCAGGTAGTGCCATTGATAGGAAGAGCACTTCTTGGTGTATTAAGAAGCAATCCTGCATGGCACTAAGTACAGCCAAGGCAAAATTATGTTGCCACTTGCTATTTGGGAGGTATTGTGTTTCTTTTGAAAACTACTATTTGATTTGGTTGATCTGACATGCATTTTTGTATAATGCAGAGAGGAGCGGTGAAGCTCCAGTATGTGACCCAGAACGAGATATCTCAAAAGAGGGAGTTCTAGCATATCCGATGAGGCAGGTTGTCTGAGCATAAATCCCGGTGAAGCTTGTAGGTTGCTCATACATAATTGGTCATGTAGGTTGTCCTTGGATGTAATCGATCTGGAAAAGCTCGCAGGTTATCCTTGGGCGTAATCATCCCTGATGTGATTCTATGCTAGAAATGGCCACAGTGAATTTTGAGTACTTTAGGGAGAAGCTTGGTGTTCTCCGGATCGAGGTTCCCTCCAAAGGAAATTGATGTGTTCATTGGCCTTTCTGACATGGTGGAAGGCTAAGCTTCACATGGTCAGATGTAAGTGCATAGATGCTCTAATGTGATTGTCGGTTGTGTTACCACATGTTTAGTGCATAGATATTATGATGTGATTGTGGGATGTGTTCCCACATGATCAGTGCAGAGCCATTCTGATGTGATTGAGGGATATGTTCCCACATGATCAGATATAAGTGCAAAGATGATCTGATGTGATTGTGGGTTGTGTTACCACATGATCAGTGCAGAGATACTCTGATGTGATTATGGGTTGTGTTACCACATGATCAGTGCAGAGATATTCTGATGTGATTGTGGGATGTGTTCCCACATTATCAATGCAGATCCATTCTAATGTGATTGAGGGATATGTTCCCACATGATCAGATATAACTGCAGAGATGATCTAATGTGATTGTGGGTTGTGTTACCACATGATCAATGCAGATATATTATGATGTGATTGTGGGATGTGTTCTCACATGATCAGTGCAAATCCATTCTGATGTGATTGAGGGATGTGTTCCCACATTATCAGATGTAAGTGCAGCGCCTTTCTGACATGATGAATTTGGATGTAAGTGTAGAGCCTTTCTGACATGATGAGTTCAGATGTAAGTGCAGAGCCTTTTTGACATGATGAGTTCAGATGTAAGTGCAACGCATTTCTGACATGATGAGGTTGGATGTAAGTGCAGAGCCTTTATGACATGATGAGGTCAGATGTAAGTGTAGAGCCTTTCTAAAAAGATGAGGTCAAATGTGAGTGCTAGATCTTTCTAACATGGGTTTTGGATGTGTTCCTCCCATGGTTAGATGTGAGTGTTGGGAATTCCTTTCTGACATGGTTCTTGGATGTGTGCCTCCCATGGTCAAATGTAAGTGTTGGGAGGTCCTTTCTGACATGGTTCATTCCATGGTCAAATATAAGTACTAAAGATGATGAATACCTACATGGAGGCTAGGCCTACAACCAGCATGAAAAAGGGCTAGCTCTGTAGAACTTCTTGTGATGCGTAGAATTGAGAGATAGCACTAGTGATGATGACCCAGTGATGATCCAGACTTGATTACGATCCAGTGATAATCCAAATCAAGTGATGATCCAGACTTAATGACGATCCAGTGATGATCCAGACTTGATGATGATCCAGTGATGATCCAGTGACGATCCAAATCAAGTGATGATCCAAACTTGATGATGATTCATTGATGCTCCAAATCAAGTGATGATCCAGTGATGCTCCATATCAAGTGACGATCCAGACTCGATGATGATATAGTGATGATCCAGATCCAATCATGATCTAGACTTGATGAAGATGACTTGACGATGAAGATGACTTGATGATGATCCAAATGATACAGAGAAGAAGACTTGTGCCGATAAATTGTGTCGAGAGAATACCTTCCTAGTTAAGAGGGAGTGTTGATGTATTTGTAACTTTGGAATGTATTCACTTGTGTATCTTACGTATTGTACCTCGATGTTTATTTCGGGAAGTATCTGTAATGTAATTAAGTCATGTCATGCCCCGATGTTTTGATCGAGAGATTCAATAATATAAACAAGTCATGTAAAGTCATTGAGGTTAACCCTCCAATGTAAGTCGGGGCAATAGTCCCCACAATTGAGTTAATGTTAACCATCCTTGTTGATCGGAGGGAAAATTCCCCACAGTTGTGGGGCACTAGGGTTATTAGAATCTCCTAGAGAAGTCAGCCCTAGTAATTAATTGTTAAGTGAGGCCGACTTGTTGGAGTGGACATTAAGCAAATGAAAGAATATAAATAGAGAGTGAGCCTCTCTATTTATCACACACACTCACTCACTGGGGTGCATGAGTGAGAGAGGAGAAGCTCTCTCTAGTGAGAGAGGGAGAGAACAACTGTGGATATCATATTTTCTGTCTTTTGGTTTTACTGCTGCCATTGGTGCCCATTCTATCTCTGAGGAAATTGCAAGTATTTCTCCTTTATGGTTTCCCCGAGGAAAATCTCTTGTGTCTATTGTCTCTTGTGATTGATTTTTGTGCATGTTATTCTCTTAGTTAAGATCCTAAGATCATATTCCTTAAATGACAAAAATATAACAAATATAAATAGAGAGTGAGCCTCTCTATTTATCACAGTCACTTACACTCAGTTGTAGCACATAACTGAGAGAGAGAAGAAGCTGGGACAAGAGAGAGAGAGACAACTGCTGTCGGGAGATCATCTTTGTATCTTTGGGTTTTACTTTTGGTGCTCATTTTATCTCTGAGGAAGCTGCGGGGTTTTCTCCTTTATGGCTTCCCTGAGGAAAATCTTTGTGTTCATTGTCTCTTGTGATTGATTATTGTGTTTGTTATTCTCTCAGATAAGATCCTAAGATCATATAGCTTAAATGATAGAAATCTAACAAATTCATGCGCTCACTCAAAATTTCCTTTCTTTAAATTATTGTATTAAGATAGGACCTATAAAGGACTCGTTTTTTCTTCCCACCTATATAAAAATAGAGTTTGAAAGGATTCAAATGTAGTAATAGACCTTGCAGGAAGGTTTTTAAACCATCTTTTGGATTCCCCAAATAAAATTTGTGCAAATAATCTCATTTTGGCATCATCATAATAAACTTCTTCCAAATCAATAAAATCCTCAAACATATCCATGTGTTTCCTAGATGTAAAGTTTCCCTCCCCATCAAAAAGTGAAATTATATGTGCATAATTATGTGGTAAGTCATGTAACACGATAGGTAAGGCCAATGGATCAAATCTGGCAGCCACAGGTCTAGGAGGGTTTGGAACAACAAGGGTATTTTTGAAAATGCTTGGAGAATGAGGCCGAGAAGTTTGGATTAGAAGATTAGCTTCTTCTTTCTTTACAATATTTTGGAGTTTTTTCCAAAGTGAGTCTAGCAAATATGACTGAAGTCTATTTGGATTATATTCAATCTGTTTCACATCTTACTCAGACTTGGAACTTAAAGAGACCTTGGAAAATTTTGTTTCCAACTCAAAATCTTGAAAACTAATAAATTCTTCTTGATTTTGAGAAAATGACCTTTCAACTTGAGAAGTACCTACTTGTTATTTACCATGTATTCTCCTAATTAAGATATATGGGTTTCCCACACTATATAAAATTTCATTATGAAGGTTACCTCTTGTATGCACTCTCCTGAAAGTCGGGATTTCTCCTTCTGAATATTTTCTTGAAAATTAATGTGGAGTCGCTAGGGAAAATAAACAAATGACCTCAAATTCAAGAACCTATGTTTTCCCATGGATTTTTTTTCTTTTTGAATAACTCTGTCATTCATCCCACGAAATATTTGAACTCTCATTCCCTGATAATGATGCCAAGATGTTAGCACTCATAATTTACCCCCGATTGTGAAAGGATAATCCCAAGGTAACAACAAAACCAATACTTAGCAATAAAAGTTGGATTCTTTCTTCCATTGAGGGATCTCTCAATAATTTAACTCATAGGCCATAAATATTTGCAAAATAAATAAAATTTAATAATGAATGTGGCTGAAACTGGTGCTCATTGGGCATGGAGTCATATATGATAACAAATAATGGTAGTGTTGTTGC
>LPNX010515816.1:50687-136880 GCA_001517045.1 Pseudotsuga menziesii | reverse complement strand
TATATATATCATCAATATTAATAGTAATTATTAATTAATTAATTAAATCAAAAGACATGCCTCTTAGTAAAGCCACGATGGGATTATATAAGACCCGTCATTGTAAATAAATATCATCACTTATCTATTATTCATATATTTATATATTATGGATTTTTTATCTTATTTATGTTGGATTTTTCAATAAGAATGGTATTTTACTGTTCCAGTGGTATCAAAGCCTCATTTGACTATCTGGGTTTAGGTTTATTCTCCAACAACAAACAAAAAGTGAGATTTAAACTTAGGTGGGGAAGGTAACACTAATTCCTCCCAACCACCCAATCTACATCATTTTACAAAACTTAAAGGGAAACAAATTCTAAAAGTGCATAATAATTGCTCTAAGAAGAAATTATTAATAAATAATATTAATATTTAATATTTAATATTTGTAATAAATTACAATTATTATATACAGAGGGAAAAGAGAACAAATCAAAGTCAGGAAAGAAGATAAAGCGAAAATGAAAGAGACAAATTGTAATAAAATTAGAGAAAACATTTATCAATGTTCCAACAAAAGTGTCGATGGCAATGTTGAAATTTTATGGGATATTTGATGAAAGTTTAACTACCATCATTATTTTTCCATCCACCAAAGAAAATTTTATAAACATTGATGTCACAAATAAAGTAAAAGTTGAAGAATCAATGAAGAATGAGTCAAACAAATATCAAATAGAAGTACCATTACAAATCAATGATTATCATTTTGCAGATCAATTAACGATTGCATCTATAGACGACCATCTCATCGACATAATGTTGGGTTATAACTGGTTGGAAACACTAGGAACATTCTCCATCAATGAAAAAAAGTAGTGCATCATCTTTTTTCATGAGAATAAGAAAATAACGCTACAGGATTTCTCTGTGGTAGTTCCTGTATCGCAAACTACAGACAAAGAATCAACTAATGGATGATATGAAAAATTAGAAGAAGAAGTAGAGCTTTTAAACAAACTCATCATGGAAAAATATAATGAGTTGGAGAACGTCCAAGGAAAGAGAGAAAATCAAGAATTAAAGTTATGTCAACATCAACAACAGAAGGAAAAAACTCCAGCAACAGTATGACAACATTAAGAAGAGACATAAGTTGGAAATTACAAAAAGAAACAAGGTGTTATCAAGGAATACTGAAGAAATTTTTCGACTACAAAATCATAACAAAAAATTAATTACAAAGATTAAAAAACTAAAACACAGTCGCAATAAGGAACAATCCAATGAAGACCTCAAAGCAACAATTCTAGAAAATCAAGAAGAAAACCAATGCCTAACAAATCTTAATCAATAACTAGAGAAACAAATCAAGAATTTAAAAGAGGACAAAAAGACACAAGACAAAAGGTTCTAGAAGATTCATAGTAAGAACAATCTACTAATGAACAAAATAGTGCAAATCTAGAAAGAATCATCCAGTCTCTCTGAAAAACAAAGTCAAGTTAAGGAAGTAAATTCAGTCATCATCACAGATAAAAAAGAATTCAATACAGGTGAAGAACAAACAACAAGAAATCCTTATCAACACCCCAATTAGAAACATTATTTTGAGAAACAACAGCGTCAAAATGAACACACACAAAGGAGAGATGATGTTAGACAAGCAAGGAAAAAAAATCAAAATACAAAACAACAAACAAGAAGACCTATCCCACAAAATGTTCAAATAGATTCGATAAAAATAGATTTGGGATGGACCACATCAGAGACGATGCAACAGTTCTTCTGGGGAATTTGTAACTCATATCTCCTTGTTTCATCAAATGTTGCAATGGCTAAACACAAAAGATCGAGATATAACATTCAAAATAAAACGTAATCCATGTCTTCTCTAAGCTTTGAGGACAAATCTTCTCTAAGGGGAAGGCAATATTATATAAATAATAATATATCATAATATATATATATATATATATATATATATATATATATATATCATCAAAAGACATGTCTCTTAGTAAAGGAACAATGGGATTATATAAGACCCGTCATTGTAAATGTAATATCATCACTTATCTATTATTCATATACTTATCTATTTATGGAGTTTCTATCCTATTTACGTTGGATTTTTTAGTAAGAACAATATTTTACTGTTCCAAAATTGCAACCTAAATTTGACTCTTCCTTTCGTAATATGATTTGAGCATAAAGAGAAATTTACAATCATCTTTCGAAAAAAGGTACCCACGGGTACTTACTTGAGAAATGAGGAATACAAATCAGTATTAGGCTTCCCATTGATATGGATTTGATGCAACTCCTCATTAGTATACTCCCAAAAGTAGATAGTCAATGGCTCCAAAACACCATTGTGGGAATAGAAGGAATCCAGAGTGACATTGCTGATAAAAATCAAACTCAAATTGGAATTTCTTATCAAATCAGATAGCTTGAACAATGCCAAGATTAGGTTGAAACCATTGTTAGACTCGTGCAAAATTTCAAAATTTTCAAATATCAAGTACACTGCCTCTGAGTATTCCAATATCTTGACTTCACTACTAGAAGAATCATTGTCCCTCTTCCCTGTGTCTTTTTGAGAAGGATCACTCGACACCAGTTGGTTCTTTGATGCGGAACCAGCTAGTTCAGAATGGACTCGAACAACAAACAAGGGTTAAAACATGACCTACATATTGCATAGGAAAAAGGTCGGTTTAGATGCTTGAATATCTCTAAAACTACTTTGGTTTTGCAAGTGGAATGGCCCCCATAAATAAGCAATGGGGTCAGGAAATCCGTTGGATCCCCAATGAGCAATATGAGTTCTTTGATCTGTTTCTGGTGTACAGGAAACCCATCCGAGAGGCATTTCATAAGCTTTTCTTTGTTCAATATTTTGGGGGGTTCTTTGTGAATGTAAATGGATTGTAATGAAGCCGAATAATAAATTGGTTCAAACTTAAAAAGTTTGAACCAAACTATATTAGAATTCATACACTTAAATATTCCTCAAAGGAATGTTATGTTGGGACCACCAAAATATGAGCAAGAGGTTCGTAATGTGATTATAGAGTTTCCTGAGAAATAAATAGAAGAGCCTAGTAAATATGAAGGCCAAGCCGAGGCAATTGAGGTCAGTTTAGAAGTTGGGATCTCATTAAAAAATGATATTTCTCCTACAATAGATGGAGTTGGTCATTATTTACAGAGTTGTTTGCTACTTCCAAATGTGCATGGGTATTCTGTTGAGAATAGGGATCTTCTTCAGTCTATGAAATTGTCTTATGTTTCTAATTATAGGGACAATAAAATGGAAAAGATTGGGACTAAATCTGGATATTTAGAAGCCAATTCTATGTCTTAGATTAGCGATAGTTTCACATTTGAGATTGCCATGAGGAATTTTCCTACTGGATAGGTTATATATGGCTCAGTTGATCTTACCCAGTCTGTTGATATAGACAAAAATGTTCGATGTTCGATGTTAGCCCAAAATTTACATCATCATGTACCATGCAGTTATCAGCATTACCATATTTGAATGCAATGGTAGTTCCAACATCAGTGTTGTTTCAACAACCTTTCACAAATTCACAATAAGTACAATTGTGTGCACAAATTCTTGTGTACGAATCTCTTATTCAAGGCTCATTACCAGATGAGGTATTGATGATGAAAACTTTTTCTAATATAGGAAAATCCCAAAATTGTACTTCTACATCAGATGGAGGTACGAGCATGTGGGATAATTCTTGGAATATTGTTGCAAATCGTATTCATAGCAAGGGGTTCTCTAATACCTCGGACATAACTACTCAAACTCCTTACTCGATCACAATAAGAAAAAATTCTAGAAAATTTCTTGAAGTTATGAAGATTCCAACACCTTCTGCATCAATTAATGCTACTGATGTGAGGAATCCTGTTTCAGGAGTGCAGTTAGCAGACTTGGCAGTGCCAAGGAGGCATTTATTTTGAGCTAGAATTACTGGGGCTTCTAAAATAGGGAGGGTTGGGAGAAAAAATACCCCTGGGAAACTATGAGTCCACCTCTCCCACTCACACTGTCACCACCAGTGTGGAATTCTCCAATGAAGGAAGAGGTGCAGGGATCCATCATTTAGAGGAATTTGCATCTCGACCCACATCAAATGACTGCAGCAAGGCATCTCTATCAATCCACACAACTTGGAAACTACCCCACACCAGGAAGTGTTAATCCTTGTTGATGGAAGTAGATGTTCATGGAATGATAGAAATTGTTTTAGATGAAGTCAGTTACAAAAATATAGAACAACATGTGAGATACACTTTTATGGAGGTTGACGTTCATGGAATGCCAAAATGTGTATCAAAAAAAATCAATAATGAAAAGACTGAACAACATACTGCAAACACTTCAATTGATCTTGATGTGCATGGAATGCCAGAATTTGTATCAGATAAAATCAATGATGAAAATACTAAAGAACATACCACAGACACTTTTATGGAGGTTGATATGTTGGACAAAATCCAAGACATGCCAGATTCATTGCAGGGTACAGAAAATAAAAATGTTGGGGATCATGACAATATTAAAACAATTAACCAACATGATAGTGGGAAACTAGAACAGATATCATATTCTATGAGGGGTGAAATCAATCAGGATAGTGCAGAGAAGCATGCCAGATATTTTTCTTGCAAGGACATTAAGTTAGTAGAAATTCAAGAAATTCAAATTCCTCATTGGAGGAAAGTAATGACCATGGTGGAGGCACGCATTTCATTGTAAATTCACCCAAGGTTCTTTAAAACAATAGTAACAATGAGAAAGAAAATTATTGAGGTGTGGAATGCATTCCATTAGATATACACTTACTGGAAACTAGTGTTCCTTTAGAAGAAAAGACCTAGGAGCAAAAATAAAATGGCTTGAAGACTGGAGAAAAGAGTTCAGCTAAGAAAATAATTACAACTAGTAGAGTTGGATTCACTACTATAGATGTTGAGTTAGACAATCAGGTTAAATATTTATAGGGTGTGATGATTAGTTTAGGGCTTGATTCCTCCTATATACCATCCTCGTATTATACACCATCTAGTCATATTGATCATTCTTCATCTGATTTAAAGTTAACCAATGAAAAGGTGAGCACTAAGTAATGCGGCATAAAAATGTTGAAACTCAAGATATTGAATCCCATGTTTCCTTTCTAGATGATCAAAATCATAATGCTTCATTGTAAAATCCTGCAAAAAAAGTTGTCCATTATGTCGCAGGAAGCTTAGGTGAAAATCGTTCCAAGAAGTGCTTGAAAGATAATAGTAATGTTACTCAAAATGAATCTGTGGATGTGCAAGGATTTGGGAGTTGAGAGTATCATGATCTTGAAAAAGTATATTATGTCAAGGCTTCTCAAGAGCAAGAAAATGAAATAAAATATACATCAATAATATCTATTTTACCAACAAAAGACATTGAAAACCTCGTCAAAGCTACTTCTTCCCCAAAAGGAAAATACATTCTTATTCTTTCTCATATCAAGGATGAAGTACAAGAATGTAAGTTTGGGGTTGTCTCCCAAACAAATAAGAATTTAGTTCAAAATTCAAAAGTTCAAAATTTAGATGACGCAACTATCAAAGTTTGGGACTTTTCCGACTGTCAAGAAGAGAGATCTTTGGTTGGCCATGGGTGGTATGTAAAGAATGCTGACTAGAATCCAACAAAATATTTGATAGTTTTAGGTGGTAAGGACACTATTGTAAAACTATGGGATGCAAATACTGGTTGGGAACTCTGTTCACTCCATGGTCATAAGAGTACCATCAACTATGTCAAATGGAATCAAAATGGCAATTGGATGCTTACTGCATCAAAGGATCATATCATATATATTTATGTTATATGAATGTTAAAAGAGCTTGAATATTATCATGTCCATCTCAAGGATGTAAAAACACTGGCATGTCATCCTTTCCATGAGAAATTATTTATAAGTGTGAGCTTTGATGATCCATTGTTCACTGACTTGTTGAACATGAAGTTCCTCAAGTCGAAGTACATAATGCACATGAGAGTGGGATATGGGACCTTTCATAGCATCATATGGTCACATCCTCTATAGTAGGAGTAATGATCATAGAATACAATTTTTTTGTGCAGAAATCCTCAGGAAGAAACCCTCTAGGTGATATAAATAGAGATAAACAAATCATTGTTGTTGATTTCCTAAATGAGTTGAAAACAAAAGTAGATCTATACAACCCAAATGTAGAGCTATGGCTACTCGAGCAAGTTTACCAAAATTTATAGTTTTTTTCCTATAAATGAAAATATGGAGAATATAAACAACTAATGTTGAAATTTCCGAGCAATGGAGATCCCATGAGAAGAAAAGAACTTGAGTTCACATGAAAAGTGTATTCATTACAAAACCATATGATTAGAACTTTGATGGGCCTTTATTTTTTGGCCCATGTATCTTGATGTTCTTAGTCAAAGGAATATTAGGTGGGTTCCATCAAAATATGTAGTTGGTTACCTTCAATAATAAATGGCTCAGTCATAAATTGTTGGAAAATCAATGACCAGGATGGATCATCTTGCCATTACTATTTGCATGATTCTTCATCTAGATTCAAGGTGCTCAAGTAAGCTTCCCTACAAATGGATTCTATCACTTAGATGCATAGGATAGCATTCAAGATATAACTTATATTAAGAACCTTATCCCACACCTAAATAGTGGCACAAAATGGGTAATTTCATGAGAAGCAACCCAACCCCTAAATTTTTCAATATGTTAGGGAAAGATAAGAGAATAAAATTCTTAAAATAAAATATTGCAATCTAAGGAAGCATCTTAGCCCTACCAGGTGATTGAAAAGGTGGTCCCTTTTAATATGGTTAAGCAATAACAAGTTAGGCTTTTGAGTATTATATAGGAAAGTAGTAAGATCAGGGCCATAATGAATTGAGCTTGGGATGTTGAAATATCTACAAAGTATTACTTTCATCCTCTAAAAATAAATTCTACATGAAATATAATTAAGGGACAAATGTAAGAGAATTAAAAGTAACTAAGGGAGATGTTAAAAAGCAATTGAAAAAAAGGTGTTCATGTCTACGGGATGTTGGGAAAGAATAAATTTTCCAAAGGAATAGGTAGATTTATTTTTCCCTCTAAAAGTGTCTCAATTGAATATCAACCTCCAATGGAATTCCTTGGACCTAGATGAGTTACACAAGGATACTGAAGATATGACAAATGGTAAATTCCCAATATTGAATAGGATTCCTTGAATTTTCTACAAAATAAAATATGGCTTATTATGGGTAAAATTTTTGTGAACTTAGGATAATGAGTGGACCTTGTGACCTTTGGGTCTCATTGAAACTATCCCTCCAAAATATTATGATCCTATCACTTTGTCTTAGCCAATTTCCAAGCTTAATTATCAACATTAAGGCCTCCTTAAAAAGTTGGCATTTTTCTTTTTACCTCCACTTTTAATAAATTATTTGTAGTAGACATGACCAGTATACCTTGTTGGAATATGGGTATTTAACTAGTACTAGAACTAACAATTTTATTTAGTTAACTAGTATTATAACTAACAATTGTTATTATTTAACTAGTACAAAGGAGATATGCCATCTAATCTTAATAACGGTAAAGAAGACAATGAAAAATTGTAAAGACAAGAAAAAATGAGTAGCAACATTCATAGGTTAAGAGATACCAGGTTACGACCATGACAAACAACCATAATCAACCAAAAATCGTAACAATTTAGGGTTTGAAATGCAAAATTGGAGCTTCCATACAACAAACAATAAGTTTCCTATGTCACCAATGTTCATAGAATCCATTCCCAAACTCAAGTAAGGCTTAAACTTTTCACATACACTAGATGCAATACACAAATATGAATTTACAACACTTGCAAATTTATACCTGGAAGATTTTTTTTGTAAAATGAAATTGATGTGCAAGGATCCTAAGACCACATTTAATGCTTTCCATCCATTAAATAAGGGAATCTTTCCATATATATAATCAACAGTTGATATTCTCCTAAAGAGGCCAGGAACATTGTTTTGAAGGCATTTACTAAATGGATTGTGTTTAAGGCAAGAGAATTCATGTGACAAGTGTCTACGGAGTCACTTTTGGTGGGGCATGAATATTGGGTTTATTTTATAAAGAAGCAGCCTCCATTGAAGACCTCTATTCATGATAATAATGAATGTTGAGTCACAAGAGCTATCATGGAGAATTTTATCAGTATCATTTAACAAAATCATGGCAAGAAGTTGATATGAAAGAAATAATAAAATTTGAATCAGTGAGGTTACTTTGGGAGAGTTAAGCCATTAGGCTTTAAGATTTTATGGAGGATTTTAGGATCCAAAAGAGAGACTACATTATGATTTTCATGGATATGGTGGAAACTTTTATCTTTGAAAAAATATCAGTATGTCATATGAGCATAGGCAACCATATTTGTTCTATATATCTATTCTTCCATAATTATTTGTGGAAATTGAACCCAAGCACTAGAACAATTACTCACAAAATTGCTCAAACATGCAAAATTCCACAAAAAGGAGACTGAAATTGGAGCATAACTCAATCGTGTATTGAATAAGTGTACATCATCCAACCTCATCAATTAATAGGCTTTCCAAATATTTAATTACATTATATATTTGAAAGCATAAGTATTCTATTTGAATTGGACAAAAAGAAGGCTTACTAAACTAGTCAAAATCCCCCCTAGGTGCATAAATCACTTTCCTAATGTTTCAAGATGCTCATGAATTGGATAAATCAGATGTATCAACTGATAAGTCATGGAAATAAATCAGATCCATGCTTTTCGATGGAGAAAAATAAGGAGGATGGTTAAGGAAAAAAACAAGACAGTACTCCTAGACTAACTTTTCCCTTTTTCCTTAAAACTGTTGAAAAGCAAGGCAACTTTCAAAAAAAACAGAACTACGCTTTTAATATTCTGGAATTACAACAAAGTTGCTGAAAATGATTCCAGAATTTTTCCAAATCACTCCTTAATCCAATTTTGGCATTTGTTGACTTGTGGGTGCAAGTGGATGCCAACTAGCATAGTAAGGAATATAGGAATATAGGAATAAGACAAAAATGATTAATTAATGTCAAATATAGGTATCTATGGGTTTGATTATTCTAACACCCCTCCTTAATCCTGAATTTATGTGAAAATATTAGAAAAACATAAGGCCTAGAAACAAGGCTTAGTCACCCTTTACATACCACTTATCCATACAACCAAGGAAAGAGGCAAAAACTCAGTGGGAAAATCCTCCCTTAAACATGGACACAAAACAAAATTTTGGAAATCTTGTTATCAATCATTCTTCACAACATGATAAAAAATACTCAGCATTGATTTGAGAATATTGAAGGTATTCTCACAAAACACCTTGGTGACGTTATCTACTACTTGCTCTGAAGATGTGCAATAGAGTAGAGCAATGGTACCATCATGCACAAGCTCCATGATATAGTGCATATGGATCTCAATGTGTTTGGTTCATTGTATTTGAACTGGATCAGTATATATTCAAATTGTTCTTTGATTGTCACAATAGATGATATTCGAAGTCTCTGATTCGATCCCACATTCTGCAAGTATCCCCTGCAACCACAAACATTGAGTAGTTGCATCCACAACTCCTCTATACTCTGCCTATGTAGATGAGAGTCTTGTGGAACTTTTCTTCTTACTTGACCACCTGATTCATCCATCTGCAAGCATGCACACATATCTTGAAGTAGAATTTTGATTTGTGTTGTCACCTTCCCAATCACTGTCAATAAATCCAACTAGCTCTAAGTCATATTTTGCCGCAAAGAAAATCCCATGAGTGTTTATTCCTTGAACAAAGCTTAGGATCCTCTTGGATTCCTTCCAATGGATCTCATGAGGCTGATCCATGTGTCTAGAATCCACACTAACTGCATAAGATATGTCAGGTCAAGCATGTGTAAGATAAAGCAAACACCCAATCATCTTCCTATACAGTGTGTTATTTACCAAAGGAGAAGAACTTGATTCTTCAAGCTTAACTCCAAAAAGGAATGGAGTCTTGATTAGCTTGCAATCCTTCATGCTGAATTTATTGAGAATATCTGAAGAATACTTGAACTGATCAAATTTGATTCCATGTTGGGATTGAGAAATTTTGAGACCCAAGAATTAGCTCAACAATCCAAAATCTGTCATGGAAAAGACATGGTTCATTGCATCCTTCAAGGAGAAAATCTCTTTCTTTAAACTTTCTTTTATCAATAGGTCATCCACATACAAAACAATAATAATTAAATAACCATGAATCATCTTCAAATAGACATTTGGATCATACTTGCATCGAACAAAATTATGTGATAGAAAAAAGGCATCAATCTTGGCATACCAAGCCCCGGGGGCTTGCTTTAGACCATACAATGATTTCTTTAACCTGCACACTAAAGATGGATTAGAAAAAAAACCTTTAGGTTGCTGCATATAAATAACTTCATTCATATCTCAATGTATAAAGGCACACCTCACATCCATGTGATGTGCCTCCCATTTCCTTGAAGCTGCAATGGCCAAATCTAGCCTTATGGAGTCCATCTTTGCCACTAGTGAAAAGGTCTCATTGTAATAAATACCTTGAACTTGTGAGTAGCCCATAGTTACCAATATTTCCTTATATTTCAAACATGAACCATCAGCAACAAATTTATTTTTATAAACCCACTTACACTTTACTAGCTTTATCCCTGGGTGGAGATCAACTAGTTCCCATGTGTTGTACTTCTAGAGGGAGTTGTATTCTTGCTTCATGGATGATTTAAATATTGGATAATATGATACATATTCATATTTTTTAGGATTATATTAAACCATCAAATAACACTTCTTATCAAAGATTGGATCTTTCACACAAAGGGCACTCTCAAATTGAGATCTAGTCCTCCTAATGTCACTAGGATTCCCAGCTAGTTCCCCAATTGCATGAATGGTCCTTGCTGCCAATTTTGGTCTTATAGGGATGTTAGGATATGCAATTAAATAATAATTATCATAAATATTAGAATCATAAAACTCATTAGTCTCTTCACTTACAATGAATGGTTGTGGTGATGAAGAGGACTCTCCAACTTCAACTATTGCTAAAGGCTCTTCTTCGAATTGAACACTCCTTTCAATGAAGGATTTGTTAGTGATAATGTTGATCAAATTGTACCCTTTTGAATCTTTATAATAACCAACAAATAGGAACTCTTGTATTTGGGGTTGCAAAGCCTTCCTTTTTTCAGTTAGAATTCTAGCCCAAGCACTTGAGCCAAAAATCCTGAAATGGGTCACATCTGGCTTGTTCCAACTCCAAGCTTCGAAAGGAGTAATACCATAAAGCAGCTTGTGAAGAACCCTATTATATATATAGGATGCATTGTTTATTGCTTCAGACCAAAACTTTTGTGGCAAAGCTTTAAACTCCATCATGCAAGTTTCCATCTCCTTGAGTGATCTATTCTTTCTCTCAGCAACACCAGTTTGTTGTATTGTGTAAGGAATAGAATGTTGCATATGGATACCTACATATTCACAAATATGGATGAAATTAGACTTGGCATACTCACCACCATTGTTATATCTAAGGATCTTGAGTTTCCTCCCATACTAGTTCTCAACAAAGGATCGAAAGACCTTGAAGAGGTCAAAAATGTCATACTTAAGCTTTAGGAAGTAGACCCAACAATACCTAGAAAATTCATCTATGAAGGTTAGAGAATATTTGGCTTGAATCATGGACATATGAGGGAATGGACCAGAAATTTCACTATGGATTAACTCACAAGGTGCAGAGGTTCTCTCATGACTAGCTCTCTCATACTTATGCTCTGGGTGTTTTCCCTAGAATGCAACCTTGGCAGATTCCCTTATAAAATTTGATCTTTGGTAACCCTATTGTCACGTCCCCATGCCTCTGACCGGCGAAGAGGACGCGAACAACACATAAAACACCTTCGGATATCAATGCTGAGATTAAAAGCCTAAACAACAGGCGTAATTCATCATATAAGGATGCACAGTCCTCCAAACAAACAGCGGAAGCAAACATAGACATTCCAGCAATTACATGTTCATCATAATTCCATATACAATTGATATAATTGCAGAGATAGACTAGCATCACTTATCTATTAATGAAGAATCCACCCGCAACCAGCTACGTCGCTGCAACGTTCCACCCAACCATAGGCCAGCATGCTCATCAATCTCTCAGCACACTACCACCCCCGAGCTGGGCATGATTCCTCCGGAATAAGGGTCAATTGCAGGCTTATACATAGCCAAGGGGCATAAACAGCAACTAACACAGCTAGGTTTCATAGGCTTTCAACAGATAATCCAAGCCAGCACAGTCCGCAGACTAACCATTGCACTCAGGCAATTACTTAGCTGTCACAGCTTAAACAGGGAAAACGAATTGCACAGCCCCAAAAACACAACAGCAAACAAACTACAACAAGGGGAAAACACCACCGCTCCAAAACGCATTAGCATGCACATTACCAATGACGTGGGGAGCAACGACCCATTTTGCACAACCAAGGCTACTGGGCAAACATATGTGGACCATAAAGCAGATGAATTTACAGTTTCCTGACCTGTGTGTGAGGAACAATAATGCAGAACCCCACCTTCATCCCGTGAGGAAAGGATTTAGCCACTCCATTCACCAATCCACAAAGGAAAACGATGTGGGTAAAACCCAGGAAATTCCTATGCGTGAAAATGAGAAACGGGAGGGAAATTCTCTGCGTGAGAATGCACAGCAGTCGGGAGGACGCGAATTGCAAGTGCCTGAGCGTTTAGCAACTCGTGGAGAGGAATAAAACGCCTGCGTGAGACCAAAATCGCCCAGAGCCTGTGCGTGAGGAGCCAACAGACCAAAAATCGTGGTGAGAGTGAACTGACCAGGGAAGAGTGCGTGAGGAAGAAGAATGGAAAACGTGGGTGGAGTGAGTAGGTGGGCAAAGGAATGACAGTCCTGCCACCCCACTCCCAAAGGCATTAACTGCCTCAACCACCACCAGCCATTACTCCTCAGCTACCCAATCAAAACATTAAAGAGGTTGGAAGAGGTTGGATGAGACAAAAGGTGACAAACAACAAAGGTGGTAGAACATGGGTTTTTCCCCCATAACCAAGGTTTAACATCCCCCACCCCTTATCCTTTGGAACCATGCCCTTTTCATTCAACGTTGCACTGTCGTAGCTGGTTGTGGTTTATTTTAATTGATGTGTGGGTTTACATGATGCCACATTAAAATGTGCCAAACAGCACGACATACCATCGGCAATTATCCCCATTGCCGAAACATACACAACCAAATCGATGGTGGGGCTTTTGCCTTGAGCTCCTCACCACGATTAATTACAATATATACATCATGCAAACGGGGTCGAGACCAGGGACATTACACCTATGACCATGTATTTTTTACTCAAATATTAAAGATACTTGTATTTAAGATGGCCAAATCTCTCATGCCAAATCTTGCTTGCTTCATTAGCATGAGTGAGTAGAGAAGAGGGGTTTGATAAAGGTAGGAAATGGGAAAACTTGTATACCTTCAAATTGTGATCCACAACACCTTTTTTTATGACTTTACCATTTGAAATCTATGATATTTAAACTTCATTAGGAGAGAATATGACTTTATTTGGAAACCCAGTTTAGGTCATCTAATACACTGACAAGAGGTTAGCAGCTAGACCTAGGACATACAACATATCATTGAAGGAACCATGGTCAAGATCAATCCTACCCTTTCCCATACTATCAATGACAGAGTCATATCCCAAAACAATTTTTGGACATTTTGAATTTTCAAGAGAGGAGAAAGTCTCCCTTGTCAAAACCATATGTCTAGAAGCTCCAAAATCAATGATGAAGCTAGGTGAACTTGAAGTGATAGCAACCAAGGCATGTATTCTCTCCTTGTCTTCTAAATTTGATCATCCTTCCCTATTTCTTACGCATTCAGGAAGGGATATGTTGTTCTTATCTAGGATTTGGGTCAACATGTCAATTTTATTTTTCATACAAGAGCTCTCAAGATGATATCCCTTAATGCAGTATGCGCACTTACTCATTTCTCCTTTGTTCTTCTCCTTCTGGAAGTTTTTCTTGGATCCTGGGGATCCTTTTGAGACTTTGACTTGTCTCTCTTTTTCTCAGGTGGATTTTTGGATTTATTCTTGCCTTTTGAATCCAACCTCAAATCTCCAACAACCTAAGTTTGGTCTTTGTAAGGTTTAATGGTGCCCATCATTACCAATTTATCTTTCTCCTGGGTGAAGGATTCCATGAACTCAGGAAGCTTAGGAATCTTCCAAGATCATGTTGTCAACTTGGTGGCATGGAAGGTTGAGAAAAACACTGAATAGTCAATACCAAACTTCCAGAGTATGGCCAGGACTAGTTTCTAATCCTTACTTTTTATTCCACATTGTTTTAACTGTAGAACTAGGTCCTTAAACTTGGAAAAGTAGATTTGCAATGAATCGAAGCTATTGGGACTCAATGAGATCAACTCATTCTCGAGTTGATGTCCTCTCATCTCATATGTCTTTCCAAAAATGTCTTCAATATTCTATGAAACCTCATTTGGTGATGTCAATGCACCAATATGGAAGAGGAGGTCTCTTGAAATGCTCAAGCACAAAACACCATAGGCTCACCCCTCCTGTTGTGCCATTTAATTTTCTCTGCAGCTGCATTGGAATCTACCTCAGTTTCCATGGTAAACCTGTAGAGACCTTTCTCTCTCAAAAATATCTCCATCTCAACTTTCCATTCGAAGAAATTGAATGGAGTCAAGATGATCCTTTGAGATTGATCCATATCTCAGCAACTATTCCCTTCAACCAACAGAATGCACTCCTAGTCAATGATGTCTAACCTACAATAGAAATATGGAAGGAGATAAATCAATCTGCAAAGGCTCTGATACCATGTGGAAATTAAACCCAAGCAGTGGAACAATTACACTCACAAAATTGCTAAACAAACATGCAAAATTCCACAAAAGGGAGACTAAAATTGGAGCATAACTCAATCATCTGTTGAATAAGTGTACATCATCCAACCTCATCAAGTAATAGGCTATCAAAATATATAATTACATCAAATATTGGAAATAATAAGGATGCTATTCGAATTTGACAAAAAATAGGCTTACTAAACTAGTCAAAATCCCCCATAGGTGCATAAATCACTTTCCTAATGTGGAAATTGAACCCAAGAGATAGATCAATTACACTAAAAAAATTGCTAATCAAACATGCAAAATTCACACAAAAGGAGAGTAAAATTGGAGCATAAATTAATCATGTATTGAATAAGTGTACATTAGCCAACCATATGAAGTAATATACTACTCAAATATATAATTACATGAGAGATTCAAAAGCACTAGGTTTCTATTTGAATTGGTCAAAAAGAAGGCTTACTAAAACAAGTCAAATCCCCCATAGGTGCAAAAAGGACTTTCCAAATCCATGAATATCCTCACGAATTAGCTAAAGAAAGTGGGAAAGCTAATAAGTGGAACAAAGACAACTCATTCATGCTTTTTTATGGAGAAAATGAAGGAGGATGATGTGGTCAAAAAACAAGGCAATTTCCCCTATACTAAATTTTTCTTTATGCCTTAAAACTATTGTAAAGCAAGGCAGCTTTCAGAAAAAGCAGATATGCGCTTTAAGGAACCAAAAATAAAGCATACATGCTAAATATGTTTCTAGGATGATTCCAAAGCACTCCATGACTCAGTTTAGCAAGTATTGACTTCTAGAAACATGTAGAAGTCAACTAGCATAGAGAGGGAATCTAGGAATACGACAAAAATGATTTAAATTAATGTCAAATATGGGTAACTATGGGTTGATTATTATAATACCCCCCATTAAGCCTAACTTTATGAGTAAATATCATAAAATTATAGGGCCTAACAACAAGGCTTAGTCACCCTTTTACATACTGCATGTCCATACAACCAAGGAAAGAGGCAAAAACCCAATGGGAAAATCCTTCCTTAAACATGGACAGGAAACAAACTTTTGGAAATATTGTTATCAATCATTCTTCACCACATGATCAGAAATCCCTAGCAGTGATTTGAGATTACTTGAGGTCTTCTCATAGAATACTTTGGTGAAGATATATGCTCCTTGTTCTGAAGATGCGCATTAGAGTAGAGCAATGGTACCATCATGCACAAGCTCCCTAATATATTGCATATGGATCTCAATGTGCTTGGTTCTTTGAATTTGAATTGGATCAGTGGATATTCAAATGGTGCTTTGATTTTCACAATATATTACTGTTGAAAACTCTTATTTGAAACCACATTCTCCAAGTATCCCCTGCAACCATAAACATTGAGTAGCTACATTTACAACTTCTCTATACTCTACCTCAGTAGATGAGAGTGCTATGGCACTCTTCTTCTTACTTGACCAGCTAATTCCTCTTTCTGCAAGTATGAACACATATCCTGAGGTAGACTTTTTATCTGTGTTGTCACCTACCTAATCACTGTCAGTAAATCCAACTAGCTCTAAGTCAGATTTTGCTTTGTAGAAAATCCCATGAGTCCTTGTTCCCTGAACAAAGTTTAGGATCCTCTTAGCTGCTCTCCAATGGATCTCATGAGTCTTATCCATGTATCTTGAAGCCACACTAAATGCATAATATAAGTCAGGTCGAGTATGTGTAAGATAAAGAAAACACCAAATCAACTGCCTATATAGTGTATTATTTACCATAAAAGAAGAACCTGCTTCTTCAAGATTAACTCCTGAAAGGAATGGAGCCTTGCTTGGCTTGAAATATTTCATGCTGAACTTGGTGAGAAAATCTGAATCATACTTCGACTAATGAACCTTGATTCCATGTTGGGATTGAGCAATTTCGAGACCCAAGAATTGGCTCAACAATCCCAAATCTGTCATAGAAAAGGCATGGTTCATTGCATCCTTCAAGGAGGAAATATCTTTCTTTGAACTTCCTGTAATCAGTAGGTCATCCATATAGAGAACAATAATCATTAAATAACCATGAATCAGCTTCAAATAGACATTAGGATCATACTTTCATTGAACAAAACTTAGTGACAGCAGAAATCCATCAATCTTGGCATACCAAGCCCTGGGGGCTTGCTTGAGCCCATACAATGATTTCTTTAACCTGCACATTAAAAATGGATTAGATACAAAAAAAATTGGTTGATGCATATAAATCTCTTCATTCAGATCTCCATTCAGAAAGGCACAATTTACATCCATGTGATGTACCTCCCATTTCTTCGAAGCTACAATGGTTAGAGAAAGCCTTATGGAGTCCATATTTGCCACTAGTGCAAATGTCTCATTGTAATCAATACCATGTACCTGATAGTATCCCTTGGATAACAATATTTCCTTATATTTCAAAGGTGAACCATCAGCAGAAAACTTAGTTTTAAAGACCCACTTACAATTCACTAGCTTTCTCCCTGGGGGGAGATCAACCAGTTCCCATGTGTTGTTCTTCTGGAGCGAGCTGAATTCTTCTTTCATGCCATGTTTTCCATATTGGATCATGTAATTCATATTCATATGTCTATGGATTAGAATCTATAATCAAATAACACTTCTCAGCAAAGAGTGGATCTTTCACACAAAGGACACTCTAAAATTGAGATATAGTCCTCCTAGTGTCATTAGGATTTCTAGCTAGTTCCCCAGCTGCATGAATGGTCCTTGTTTCCCACTTTGTTATTATAGGGATGTTAGGATCTGAAATTAATTCATCATTATCAGACATATCATAATCAGCAAAATCATTAGTCTCTTCACTTACAATCAATGGTTGTGGTGGTGAAGAGGACTCTCCAACCTCAACTGCTGCTAAAGGCTCTTCTTCAAACTGAACACTTCTTTCAATGAAAGATTTGTTAGTTCTCAAGTTTATCATCTTGTACCCTTTTGAATCTTCAGAATACCCAACAAATAGGAACTCTTGTCTTTGGGTTTGCAAATCCTTCCTCTTTTCAGTTGGAATTCTAGCCCAAGCCTTTGAGCCAAAAATCTTGAAATGGGTCACATCTGGCTTGTGCCCACTCCAAGATTTGAAAGGAGTCGTACCATAAATTTTATTATGTGGCACCCTATTCTGGATATAGGATGCACAGTATATAGCCTCAGACCAAAACTTTGGTGGCAAAGTTTTAGCCTCCATCATGCAAGTTTCCATCTCCTTCAGTGTTCTGTTCTTTCTTTTAGCAGTGACCATTTTGTTGTGGTGTGTAAGGAATAGAATGATGCATCTGGATACCTGCATCTTTTCAATACTAGATGAACTTAGACTTGACATACTCACCACCATTGTTAGATCTGGGGATCTTAAGTTTCCTCCCATACTGGTTTTCAACCAAGGCTCTAAAGACTTTGAAGAGGTAAAAAACTTTAGACTTATGGTTTAGGAAGTAAACCCAACAATACCTGGAAAAGTCATCTATGAAGGTGAGTGCATATTTGGATTGACTCATGGACATATGAGGTAATGGACTAAAAATGTCACTATGGATCAAATCAAGAGGTACAGAGGTTCTCTCATGACTAGCTCTCTCATACTTGTTCTCTGGGTGTTTTCCTCGGATACAACCTTGACAGACTCCCTTAGAAAACTTGATCTTTGGTAACCCTGTGACCATGTATTTTTCACTCAAATAAAAAATATACTTGTAATTAAGATGGCCAAATGTTTCATGCCAAATATTTCTTGCTTTATTACCATGAGTAAGAAGAGTAGAGGGGTTTGAGTAGGGTAAAAAATTGGAAAACTTGTATACCTTTGAAGTGTGATCAACAACACTTTTTGCTATGCCTTTACCATTCGAAATATCAGTGATTTCAAATTTAATGGGGGAGAAGATGACTTTATTTGGAGACCTAGTGTGAGTCATCTGATACACTGAAAAGAGATTAGAGGTAAGACCTAGAACATAAAACACATTATTGAAATTACCATGGTTAAGATCAATCCTACCATTTCACATACTATCAGTCAGAGAGTTATCTCCCAAAACTATTAGTGGACCTTTCGACATGTCAAGAGAGGAAAATATCTCCCTTGTTGAAACCATATGTCTGGAAGCTCCATAATCAATGATGAAGCTAGGTGAGCTTGAGGTGCCAGCAACCAAGGCATGTACTCTCTCCTTGTCTTTTGAATTTGATCCTCCCTCCCTCTTCTTTGAGCAATCAGGAAGGGAGATGTTGTTCTTCCCCAGGAGTTGGGTCAACATGTCAATTTGATTTTTCATACAAGAGCTCTCAAGATGATAGCCCTTACTGCAGTATGCGCACTTGCTCATTTATCCTTTGTTCTTCTTCTTCTGGGGGGGTTCTTCTTGGATCTTGAGGACTCCTCTTGAGACTTTTCCTTGTCTCTCTTTTGCTCATGTGGATTTTTATCTTTTTTATTTCTTTTTGAATCCACCTTTGAATCTCCAACAACCAAAGTTTGGTCTTTGGAAGGTTTGATGGTGCCCATCATCATCAATTTATCTTTCTCCTGAGTGAGGGATTCCATGAACTCAACAAGCTTAGGCATCTTCCAAGTTCGAGCTGTCAATTTAGTGGCATAGAAGGTCAAAACAAACATTGAATAGTTAGGACCAAGCTTTGAGAGAATGGTCAAAACTAGTTGCTCCTCCTTCTTTTCAATCCCACATTGTTTTAACTGCAAAACAAGGGCCTTAAACTTGGTAAAATAGATTTGCAATGATTCGAAGCAACTGGGATTCAAGGAGATCGATTAATTCTCAATTTGATGTCCTCTCATCTTATCTGTCTTTCCAAAAATATCTTCAAGCTTCTCCCATTCCTCATTAGGAGATGTCAATGAATCAATATGAAAGAGGAGGTCTCAGTGAAATACTCAGACACAAAATACCATAGGCCTCATCCCTCCTGTTGTGCCATTTGATTTTCTCTGCAACTGCATTGGGATTTTCCTCAGTAGCCATGGTAACCTATAGAGACATTTCGCTCTCAACAATATCTTCATCTCAGCTTTCCATTCGAAGAAATTGAATGGAGTCAAGATGATCCTTTTAGATTGGTCCATATCTCAGCTCCTGTGCCCTTCAGTCAGCATAATGCACTCCTAGTAAGTGATGTCAAACCTGCGATAACAATTTGGAAGGAGAGAAATCAATCTACAAAGGATCTGATACCATGTGGAAATTGAACCCAAGATATAGATCAATTACACTCACATAATTGCTAATCAAATATGCAAAATTCACACAAAAGGAGACTGAAATTGGAACATAACTCAATCCTATATTGAATAAGTGTACATTATCCAACCATATGAAGTAATAGGATGCTCAAATATATAATTACATGAGATATTTGAAAGCACTAGGTTGCTATTCGAATTGGTCAAAAAGCAGTCTTACTAAAACAAGTCAAATCCCCCATACGTGCAAAAAGGACTTTCCAAATCCATGAAGATCCTTAGATACTAGCTAAATCAAGTGGGAAAGATAATAAGTGGTGGAAAGACAACTCATTCATGCTTTTGTATGGAGAAAGGGAAGGAGCATGATGTGGTAAAAACCAAGGCAAGTTCCCCTAGACTAGCTTTTCCTTTATGCCCTAAAATTGTTGTAAAGTAGGGCATCTTTCAAAAAAAGCAGATATACGGTTTAAGGAACCAGGAATAAAGAAGACATGCTAAAAATGTTTCCAGGATGATTCCAAAGCACTCGATGACCCATTTTAGCAAGTATTGACTTCTAGGAACATGTGGAAGTCAACTAGCATAGAGAGGGAATCTAGGAATCTAGGAATAAGACAAAAATGATTTAATTAATGTCAAATATGGGTAAATATGGGTTGATTATTCTAACACCTAATATGTCAAGATGTTCACGAATTGGATGGATCATATGTATCAGCTGATAAGTGATGGAAATATATCAGATCCATGCTTTTGTATGGAGAAAGAGAAGGAGGATGTTTAAGGAAAAAAACAAGACAATTACTCCTATACTAGCTTTTCCCTTTTGCCTTAAAACTGTTGAAAAGCAAGGAATCTTTCAGAAAAAGCAGAACTGCACTTTTCCTATTTTGGAATTATAGAAGAGTTTCCAAAAATGATTTCAGGATGTTTCTAAAGTGCTCCTTAAGCCATTTTTGGCATTTGTTGATTTATGTGTGCAATTGGATGCCAACTAGCTTGTAAGGAATCTAGGAATCTAGGAATAAGATAAAAATGATTAATTAATGTCAAATATGGGTAACTATGGGTTTGATTATTTTAACAGTATTAGATCTAGGATGAGAAAATCCTAACTAGTTTATATTGCCAATCGGTCATGACCAAATTACAACACGAGTATTTTCCCCATGGGATAGAAATAAGGATGGTGACATAAATATCATGGCATGAAGTTGCTCATCCACAAATCCATGGCCATGATATTGATACTATATCTATTATAAAGGGAGAATGAAACCATCATTAGGTTAGTAGAGAAGATTTGTTTTTTCAGAGGTTGTTCCTATTGTGTTAAATCAAGAAAATTGGGCTTGGAATACTTTTGAACCTCACAAGATTTGACATCATGGCAATAAACTATTCTTTATATGAAGTAAATATTATTACAAGCGGTTTATGGGGCACAATTATATTTCATCCTAGCACCTTCATTTTGAATGCCAAAACCTACATTTGGATTTAGGATCCCAATTTGAGCACTAAGTTGTAGTGTACACCCAACAGAAAGATACCAAGAAATACCTACAGATGTGAGTTATGCTAGCCAGTTTGTATGGATGACTAACACACACATTGGCAACACAGGTATTAATACAAATGATAAAGAGTCAAATCGAAGTTGTATAGGAGGATTATTTATTTGAGATATGAGCACTTGTGTCTTGAACTGGAGATCTATAGAATTACTACCGGAGTATTGGAGAAAAAGAAATGCCATTGGTATATATGATGTGGACACTCGTGCAATCACTCGAAGATTAATAAAACATGGACAGAGTAATTAGTATTGATTCTTCAAAATCAGTCATCTAATGATGAATTACTAAGTATGGTTCACTCATGGGACATAGTAGGCATGAATCTGATTTTGGGTGTCACTTTCTCTAAACCATATGAATAGAAAAATAAAAGAAGTGCAAATGAAATTTTAACAATAATACAAAATATTCTAACATATTGCAGATCATATGGCATTGTTATCAAGCACAATATACTATGGTGCATATCTCCATATGGTTGTGAAATGACTATTGTGTTGTACACAAGTCCGTCTTCAGAAGTTATGGAACTAAATACTAATGGTGTATTGTTCAGTGATCGACCCATCAGCATGCAACATGGCACATTTTAAAAAGCAACGGGCACGAGTTGAAGGGATAACAACAATTACACAAGAGGATGCATGTGTCACTTAGTTGTTACCTTGAGTTATCTTGCATGCAAGGAGGTTCAGTTAAGACGTTTCTGTGTTATTTTTAGAATTCAAGATAACACTAAGTAACACATACAACGTCCTCCTGCGTGATTTTTGTTAGCCCTTCAACATACAGTTAAGAAGTTTCTATGCTATTTTTAGAACAACAAATGGATGTTGGGTTATCTCGAGTTATCGTTCATGCAAAGGTACGTTCAAATAGAAGTTACTTACCAATTATCAAACATCATGCTAATGGTTTGTTTATGTGATAAACTCAAGCTCACCCTCTTAAATCATAGGTGCATTTTCCAATTATAAACCTAGTTTCATATTTAATCATTGAAGTGTATTTTGAAGGTTCTATTTAGGTACAACTCATTCCTTCTCAAATACACATGCAACCTCTTCAAGGAACCTCAGACAATTTTTATGGATGCATGTTCTGATCCATTAAAATTAATAGTAGTTACCTGGTGGTTACAGCTAGTAAACGAAGCCCTAAAGGAGGGATGCTACAACCCATCTTTTCATTTATTATAGGAAAACCATATAAAAACTGAATGGTGGAGCTATTCTAGAGGTTGGATCCTAGAAAAAGTGTGCTTTTTAAAGACTTTATTGAACATGTTATCTTCTCCTTCGGCATATGCGTGCCCAGAAAGCATACAAACAACAGGTATAGAAAGTGCCCTGGTCAGTAGACTTCAGTTGTTACTAGAAGATTGTGTTAAAAGAAAGCAGAATTCACTATATAATAAAGAGGGTGTACTCCTAAAAACTATCTTTCAAACCCATGCATAAGTGGACCTCAGCAACAGTAAAGGCAAAAAAAAATTCAGAATACAATGAATAAACAATTTATTTTCTCTCGAATCCATACACATGCATTTAAACACATGACACAATGACTTAGGTTCAGTGAATTCTATAAATTAATGTTCAAGGCTCATTGTATAGGTCGAAATTTTCAGAGACCGCTTATTGTATTTCTAGATTGATAGTTAATCAATATTTTTCATTGTTCCACCATTACTTTTTTGTTCTCATGTATTATTTTATGCTTGGATAATATGGGTTTGATTAATTTCTAGTGCAGGTTGACAGGTTAATTGTCATATTGGATGATTGTATCACTAATTTGCATAAATTATTGTAGGTTTTAGCAAGGTACCTTATCCTTTCAAGACCTACAGTGTGCTACACCACCCCCAGCGCCCTCATAAGACCAGGATAAAGTTTTCATTTGCTAAAACCATTTGATTCAAATACATGCCCTATTGTGAGGTATATTCTTCCATGTAGGAAGTATTTCCTCCATTCTCCATCCCTATTTGACCCCATTATCCCTAGAAAGACACTGGTATTCTCTGATCCTTCCCTCAAGGATCTATAGGTTAAATACAATTTTGACTTGGGAACCATTGTCAGTTTGAATATAAACAAATCCCTAACAAGCAACAAGGCCCAGCAATCACTATTGTTCTTCTTTGTTCAATACGTGTCCCATTCTAAATGATGAGTAGTTACTATTGTTTACACAATCTCGTATATATGTAGATTCCATAGATCCCATATAAACTGATCTAAGACTCTTTGATTCTTTAATATGACTGGAACTGAAAATGAACAGATGAAAAAGAAGATAACTTGAATCAAGTGAGATACCCCTCTGAATTAAATTGTAGACATACAAAACCAACCCTACTTCTATCATACTTCATAATCTTGAATTTCCAACAAGGAAGACAATCCCTGGTGTGGCTTCTCATTGGCCATGGAGGTAGTAAGATCATTTTACTTTTCCTAGTGTAGAATGATTCAACATTATTTTTGGTAGAGGCTCTGCACAAGTAAAATTTCTTTGGTCGTACGAAACCATGTGTCCCTATCCCTCCAATGGTAGTTGGTGTAGTGGCAATTATAGCCACCCTCTCATAACCTTGCAAACTACACCTACTATTTCAGTTTAATTTATTAGAATTGTGTACCTTGTTTGAATGCAATTTGTTGTAAGTTATTTTCTAATTAGATGGTGCATTCCCTTCCCAAATTTCATTTTCAACTTTTGTTGATTTAATCACTTTTTAATGGTTTTCCTAAGCCTCGCTGGCTCATTGGTTTTAGGGGAGTTTCAGGTTTTAATTTGGCAGGACACTCTGTTCTTGAATTTTTATTTTTTTAAGTTTGATTGATTTTGTCCTTATCTAATTGGTTTTCCAGCATGAAAAAATAAATGATGAAAGTCTGCAGCTAAAGACACTACAAACTATATTGATTATATTCCAATTGTGGTTATATCAAGAAGATGAGATCTATTAATTTGTAGGATTATGTTACACTTCAGGTGGTGGAAATTTAAATTAGTTGTAATTTCTGCAAGATAAGTAGATGGTATTAAAAGATGTATTTCTTTCCTTCAATTTTGTTTTCTTTACTGCTCCAAAGTTCGGATTCCATATGTCAGTACTCTATTGGAATCTGATGGCCTGAGAAACCATTGCTTAATTCACATAGTTTTACCAATCATTTAGGAAACAGTGTTTTAGGTTACACTTGTGTTCATGATTTGGAAATGTACAATACATAATGGAATTTACTATTATAGAATGGACTTTATGATAATTAGATCTGAAAATACACTTTTACAGCAGTAAAATCAACCCCTTATTCATCATAAATGTCAGATCACTTAACATTTTTCTCTTGTACTTGTGTAAAATCAGAAAGACATAAATGGTTGTAAATAGCGATGCATAAAGAACATATATAGCTAAAATTAAAATATGAAAATTGCACGAGATATGGACAGCTAGTAGCTTCATTTATCAATTCAAGATGAAGTACAAGTATACCATAGCCTTCTCTCAAGGCTAGTACAAAACTCTCCATGATCCAAAAATTCATTACTAAGGTAAATCATCAAACCCTATCTCAATCGAGAAGATCCAAGTGCAAGAATCTCTCCAACACAACCTCCAAGGTAAGATATGTTCTCTTCTTCTTCGTCAACCCTCAATAGGGTATTCTGTTAAAAACTTGATATCTTCTTTCCAAGGGATAAACCCTTACCCTATACCTCCAAGATGCTTAAAGAAACTCTGAGAAGACCAAGAAACATAATGTATCGAGAGAGAGAGAGAGAGAGAGAGAGAGAGCACAACTACAAGTGAATACCTAAGAGTGAAAAAGAAGAAGTGCACACTCTTCTCTAGGACACATCTATACATGAGTGAAATCAGGTGAGTTAATATATATGATTGTGGAAGACTCTCTCATTTGTCTATTTATATGAGAGGTAAGGGATGCCAACAATAACTATGTGGTTCGATGCCCTTGTGTTACTGACTAGGTTTCATCTAGTCTGGCCTTCAAGTGAGCCAGCAAAGATGAACAAAATACTTGTTCAAACTTAGAGCTCGGAGGTCCATAAGGCTTTCATGGCATTTTTTTTTAACTGCATGTTCATACTTCTTCGAGGAAGTTGTAATAAATGTACTGTCATGACAATTTTTTTGTAAAAGACTTGGCTTCCTAATACATACATCAATCTGATCATTCCAAGGCATTTTTTCCCTTGTTAATTATGCAATGTTGAATAAGCGATGTATAATTTTCTAGTTTTTCATCGCTCCTCCAAATCTAGAATGGTCGTCTTGGTGGGTAAGCCTTAGGAGGTTATTAAATTTCACATGTAGATGTATATGAGCATGCTAGGCATCAATATTGAGTCATATAGACATGTGCTATCCCCCCCTAGAGTTTCTTCTGATTCTGAAAAAAATATTTTTCCCCATTTTTAAGCTATTTTTAATGGTTTAATTACAAAACTTCAAAATGTAATAATTGATACGTCCGGAGTCTGTTTTTGGCACGGAGATGCTCTTTTTCACACCTAGAGCATCCTTTTTACCCCAAAGACCACTTTTCATGTAGTTTGAGCAGCTAAAACATCATGTAGAGCATTATTTAGCTATCAGAGCATCAAATTGACACTTAAATGCTAAAAATGCATTATTTTGGCATAAGTAAAAATATTTAAAAGAAGTCAAAAGGTGATTATTTTATTGATTAAAAGATTGGTGGCATGGTGGTCCCATGTGGGCGTTTCTTCATGGGAGGGAGACGTCCCATTAAAACATCTTTTCACTTACCATTTCTTAAAACCAAGGTTTGAAGTCACGCTTCTTTACCATACGAATTGTTCAAGGCTTAATGTGTGGCCGACCCTTATGACATGCGGATTGGTTTTATGAGGGTGAATCGTAAAGTTATTAACACCATATATTATTTACCATTTTACACCCATCATGTTAACGTCATACTATCCGTACAAATTGGATTGGCGTGAAGGTGGATTTGCACGTGCGAATTGGAATGGATGAGTTGGCTTGGTAGGTGGACTAAGGTTAGCCACCTCATTTGAGGTGGCGCCCAAGCCTGGAATTTGACATGGTACAAGACGTATTGAGGAAAATAAAATGTATTTGAAACTTAATATTTGATGCTACACGTCAATGTCTACGTTCATTAAAAAACTTGAACCATTAATTTGACGTCTCATCGTATGAGCCACCCGTCATAAATGCCAGTACTTGCTTGGCAAGGTTTTGTAAGTCGAGGAGTTGGACCAGATGGTGTAATTATGGTGGCCCGTGGCCAGTAGGTACGCCAATCCCATTAACAGATGAACGTGGTTTCTAGTGCTGGCTTCCTGGTAATTTCACAAGTAATGCCATATTGTTTGCAGACTGGGTTAATTCACAGCATTAATGGGAAGCCTCATTAAGTTAACGCCGTTCTTCTTGGCAACAAGAATTCTTAGTATCTCGCAAACCTATTTCAGCTCCCTGTCTCTGGGTCCTCGTTATACCATCTCACTGGAATAGCATTAGTGCGCTGAAGAACGGGAAATCGTCCACTATGATGACCTTGCTTAGGTCCATCCCAAGCCAACTGATATCTTTGTTCAGTTTGCCATCGACCTCTGTGCATGAATCTCTATATAGCAGGTCACAGCATACTATTGAAGGCATGAATCGTGATTAACCACAACGATTTATCTCCAAAATGCTCGGTAATTGTGTTGCTTCTGCTGGAGCCATCAATCCAAGCACGAGGGAGTTAATGGAGTTGAGTCGGACCATGACGGTGCAACCTTCCAAGTTCAGGTTGTGACTTGTGTTTGAGGCTTTTTCTTTTTCCCTTTAGTCTATCTCTCTCCCTTCAACCTGGAGTGGGTAGTGGGCACTGGAGGGTGGTGCAAAGACCTAGAGTTGGAGTCCGTCCATTGGTTTTCAGTGCTCACTAAGCATTAAAAAGTACACTTTCTCAAAATCCATAGTCACGACTCACATTTTGGTATGTAGAATATTCTATATTTTTCATTTAAGTAAAATTGTTACAGTGATTTTTCACAAACTCAAAATTGATTACTTTGTTAGTTAACCCACTCGTTTCTCTTTTTATGGAACTACCTCATATGCCTATGAAAGATGAAAATGAGAGGAGGACCATTCATTAAGGTTTTTTACCTTTATGTCGTGTTTTGTCATTCCCAACTCACTAAATCCTTGCTTCTTGCTTATGGGCATGCTCCTATCAGTCATAGAAAATAAATTGTAGCTCGACCTTGTTCATTAAACTTTATGCCTTTACAGCTATTTCGGTTCACCTGATGGCAAATTGTTCAATGCAATACGTGGTTCAGAACAGGCACTTACTTTTGGTAGAATAGATTATTGAAAATCTTCGCATTTTATGTTTTCATTCAGCAAAAACTCCTCTTAAAAGGGCGGGTGAAGATGGCTGCGTTATTTGTTCCATATCCGGTGTATTCTCTGATTCGTTTCATGCAGCAAGAGATCGCACATTTGATTTACTTCATTATGCATTTCAAGTGATAATACTAAACATAATATATTGTATTATTTAGACCGGTTGCTCTTGCAACGGGTGGGTAGATTCAAGAGAGGAGTGACCTGCTCCGTAAGTTATCTTCTTCTTCGAATATGTGCATCATTTGAGGAGAGTGAGCATGTCTCTGAGGAGTCCAAAGCAATTGTGTTTATAATATTCATTTGTGAATTGTGGGTAAGGCTTTAAATAGAATCATATATAATAGATGTATGGAGACATAAGCCAAAAGTAAAAATAGGAATGCTATTTTAGTATTGGTGAATTTGCATCTCCCAGACTCACGCATTTGCTTATAAAAGTTTCTTTGATAATACAAATTAAAATTATATTTAACAAATCTATTATTATGTATGTTTTGGTGTATTTATTTTATTTTTGTTAATAACATTTAAGTTGAAATTTCATATAAAAAATAAAACTAGTTTGACAACCATAAATTTGTATGAAACGTCATATACTGAAAGGCATGAAAAATCCAAGACCGTCATCAAATCTCCATTTGATAAGTATAGTAGATTTGAAATTCCAGGCCTAGTGGTGCCTCCTCCATGCTAACACTCTAGTTAAACTAAAAATTATTCCATCGATCCCTTGAATCACTCTTATAAACTGAACTTGATCTTCAGTTTTGGTGGTGCTCCTTGGGCCTGTTTTTGCTATAAATAAACCATGATTATCTTCCATTGAAACTAGTTGGAATGTATTGGGAAGAGATTTCCTATTGTAACCTTTGTTTATCTTAAAAATAAAAGAGACTTTGGAGGTCTATTTTTGTTTTTCTTTGGTGAGCAGATGAATTGTCATTATGCTTTGTGGAGATAATATTTGTTTGATCCATCTTGTTTCTAAGTACCAAATCTAACTTGATTCAAGGACCGGTATAAGTTTTGCAAGGTGAATTAAGTTGTTTGTTTACTGCTTTAGTTCATTTAGTATGGATTCCTAGAGATTCAATAGAATGTTTTCATTTGTTTATGAGCATCTTCATATTGATTTCTAAGTGTAAATGTTGTTGGATTTGATCTTGGTTGTTAAGTTGTGTGATGTGCAGGTCATCCTAACTAGAGATATAGAAGATCTTGTTTGATCTATCTTATTTCTAACATTGTTGTTTACAGATAAAGTCCCTTGGTGCCCCATAATTAGATCCTCAAGGATCATCTTGTTCTCCAAGATTCCCCTCTCTCCCCGTGAAAATTCTCAGTGTCACTGTGTTTTATCTTATGGATGAATATTTATCTTTCTCAATTTTTAAAGTCTACAATTATTAAAAACCGATGTCACTGTTATAAAATATATATACATGTTAAAATTTTATAGATTGAATGTCTTGGGAGGTTGAGTTAAGGGAACGCGGACCTACACCCGTATAACCGAGCCTTATTTAGGGCCATACAACCTCACAGTATACCTCTAGAAGGCCACTTAGGATCATGACACACTACAACATGCTCAAAATCAATCACAGCAGAGCCACAAAAGGGCTAGTAGGGTCACTGGCACTCAAAATAAGTCATGACAGAGCTATAATATAGGAGAAAGAGGGCATAGGGGCCACATAAGGGTAACTCAAAAGTAATATATCCCTGTAGCATGCCTGGAAGGTTGTTCAAAAGAGAAATAGTCCAACATAGAATCATTTTAGGGCAACTGCTACTCATGGTATATAAAGATAATCTTTGTGGGGCTCACTACATGCATAATACTAGTACAAAATGAGGAATTAATGACTACAAAAATGACTAAAATACGACTATAAACTACTATTTTTTAGTCGGTGACTAATAATAGCTAATTTCCACTATCTTATAGCTTGACTACCTTAGTCGTATTTCACTTAGTCATTAATAGGTTGACTTATTAGTCATTGATTTAGTTACTGATTTAGTCACTAATTGCAACAATTAATAACGAAATAGATGACTAAATAAACTACTAGACGATAACATATTAATGACTAAGCTAAATACAACTAAACGTTAGTCTCACTATAAGATACGAGAAATTAGCTACTGGTAGTAATATTTATGCAAATTTAGTCATTTTCGTATTCACAAATTTATGATAGGGCACCGAGGAATCGAACCACCAACCTCATGCTTATAATTAGGCAGGTGTTTTACCATTGAGCTACCACCCTTTAAGAAGTTGTTATTGCTTGGTAATGATTATATTCAAACAAATTTTGCATCATTCAAGCATACAAAATAATGATGATCAAGTTACTATAGATCCATAATGGCTTACCACGTACTAGTCCTTCAAGTCCTTTTTGCACTTAATAAATGCATTTGAAAAACTTGAAGGACTATTACAAGGTAAACCATTATGTATCTATAGTAACTTGATAATCATTATTTTGTATGCCTGAATGATGCAAAATGAAAACATAACAAAAATTTATAGGAATGACAAGCATGCATCTAGAGTTATGCCAAGATATCTGAATTTGACTGAAAATTCATAAGTAACTGGAAGATAGTGGTGGATGATGTCATGGAAAGGGGAATTTAAGTTTATATAAAAGCAAAGGATGAGAAAATGGAGAAACTAATCACCCAAAATGTATATAAAATAGTAAAAAGAAATATACAACTAATTCCATTTCACATCAAGAAGAATGGGAATTAACTCTAAGTACTCTTAGACACAAGATAAATGGAAATGAAATGATATGAAATATTAGCAACAATACCTTCAAGTTTGCTTGCTGACAAGAATTATGAATACTTGTATGATCATTTTTGTTGGAATATAATCCGTCGGGATTATACTTTATTGTAAATATTAGGAATATGAAGAGACTCTCGGATGTGTGATCCCAAGAGTCATTGTAGATGTATAAATATAGGCATTCTATGGAGAAATAATATGAATTTGGGAGTTATTCCACTTGACAGTGGTATCAGAGCTCCATAACTCCTGCCTGCATGCCTATCAGAGCCACCTGCCATAACTCCTGCTGTTAAGTTTCAGTCCTAGTAGCCTGTATGCTTGCCAGTGCATTGCCAGACTGCTAGCCCATTAATGTGTCTGCCCTCTTATAAGAATTGAACATTTCTCCTCCAGTTCTGTTGCACGCACTCAAAATCAATTCTTCATCATCATCTGCCAGTCGCATGCATTCTCTTTGCCAGCTTGTGCGCATTCATTGTGTGTGTTATGCTCCTCCAGACCTGCGATGAGGAATGAGGTATGAAACAGTCCATAGAAGTTGCATTACTCAAATCACTGCATGATCTTGAATGAACGGTTGAAGTTTTGTTCAGTGATTTTTGATATATACCTATCCCTAGTCTGCATCGTGCTCTCATTTCCACTACTGCCTATAGTCTATTCTCATTTCCAAAGAGAGTTCTCCCATTTCTCTTTATTCCCATGAATTTCAACAATCGTGTTCAAACAATAAAAGTTCTGTGCAAAAGTTGTGAGATATATTGTGGTTTTCTTATGTATTTTGAGATGCGACCTCCATCTTCTATTATTCCTGTAACTCTCAAAGTTTTATGATAGTCTCCCTTTAAATCTTGTTTATGTGATTGTGTTCTCTCATAGAGAATTGAGGGATTGCTATGGTGAAATATTGGTACAGCTCGTGGAGTGTATGCATCAGTCTCCCAAGTGCGTGGGCACTTTCCAACTTGTAATCTAATTCTGATATCTCTTGTGAAAACTGCGAGAAGGCTGTTGTGATTTGAGACCATCAATATATTGTTTCCTGGAGAGTGAATGGTATGGTGAAAAGATTATTCTTTTGATGTTGTGTGAGATTGATATGGAAGCAATGATGAGTCTTGATCCTGCAAGTTCTTTGAAGAATGACAATTGGAGATTGCTGGTAGAGAACATATAGCTGAAGATTCACGCCAATCCCAAACTGCGTAAAGGTAAAACTTACATATTTTTACTGTGATGAATGTGACCATAGGAAAAACTAAGTTTGCTCAAATTTTGTGAGAGGAGCTTGAGAGTAACTTCTGAAAATATATGAATCATGAATGATGTGGGTGCTGTATGACCCATTTCTATATGAGCCCATGACTGCTGTGATTGTTCTGTATGAGTCATGAATGAATGGTGTAGTGTACGTTGTGTGAAGTGCTTTTGATTCTCTTCCTAGTGAATTGCTGCGATTTCCTCCCTTGAACTGAAGTTGCTAAGTATCCACTCTAAGTTTGAAGCTGCATATGAGACCATGAAGGACCATGGAAGCTGAGAAGACTATCGCAAAGACATTGACATTGTTGTAAAGCTTGAGGAAGGTGGCAGAGACTTAGACCTACACCTTTACTCTTTCTTCTTTTTCTCCTATTGTTTTAGTTGCAAGATTCATCACAGAAGATGCAATCTATAGCATCTGTAGTTGGTGCCACTCTCTCTGGAAAAGACATTTATCTAGAATGGTGGAGGAACAAGAGAGGCAGAGGAAGAATAAAATTTAGAGGTAGAGGAGGCAGAAACAACTCCAGCAAAAGATCAGATTTGAAGTGCAAGCGTTGTGGAAAGATTGGACACACAGCAGATCAGTGTTGGGCTTCAAGGGATTCCATCAAAGACAGACATAAACAGAAGAAAGATGACAATAAAAACCAAGATGCTAGTAAATATTCAGATTCTGCTCATTGTATTGTTGCACATTGTAATCTTGGTATTAATGAAATGAATTCACTTTCATCTTACGCAGATTGCTGGCTGATACTGGTGCAACATCACACATGACTTTTAGAAAAGACTGTTTTGAAGAACTTAATGAAACAATAAATGGCATAGTTTACTTTGTAGATAAGTCAAGTCTTAAACCAAAGGGAATGGGCACCATTCGGCTGAAGATGCCTAGATTCCCTGATTTCTTGTTGAAGAATGTCCTTTATCTTCCAGATTTGCAGAAAAGCCTGTTGTCCTTGGTGCAGATTCGACAGCAAGGCCATTCCATCCACATGTTTGATGGAATCATAGAAATAAGAAAGTCCTCTGACAACCAAGCGATCATGACTGGATACGAAGATGGGAAGCTGCTGAAGCTAAAGGGTTCATCTGCAAGGGTTCAAAACTATGCCTACCTCTCTCAGCATGGAGAAGGTAATTTGTCATCAAGTTTATTGTGGCATGCAAGATTTGGTCATCTGAATTATAACAGTCTTCGTTTGTTGAGAAAGAATGGTGTATTTGGTTTTCCCACCATTCCCAAAGAGAAGAGCAAATGTGATGCATGTATATTAGGGAAACAAAATAAGCTACCATTCCATGAATCTAATTTCAGAGCAAGTAGGAAATTAGAATTAGTGCATTCTGATTTATGTGTCCCAATTCCAACTCCTTCTGCAAATGGGAATAAGTATTTTATAACCTTTGTTGATGACTACCCAAGAATGTGCTAGATTTACTCATTAAAAACAAAATCATAAGAATTTCAAACATTCAAGGACTTTCATGCATTGATAGAAAAACAAGCACAATCTAAAATTGGTACACTTCATACTGACAATGGGAAAGAATACACTTCAAATGCTTTTGAAGATTATCTTCGCCAACATGGAATCGCACATTAGACTACAGTTCCCTACAATCCTCAACAAAACGGTGTAGCAGAAAGAATGAACAGAACCATAATGAATATGGTACACTCAACGATGTTTTTGAAGAATGTAAAACTAATGTTTTGGGGTGATGCAGTGAAATGTGCAGCCTATTTGAGAAACAGAAGTCCCTCAAATGCTCTTGATAACAAGACTCCACATGAAATGTGGTTTGGCCATCTCCCTTCAGTCAGGCATCTCAGAGTTTTTGGTTCCACCTGTTATGCCTTGATTCCAAAGGAGAAAAGAAACAAGCTTGGTGCTCGAAGAAGAAAATGCATTTTCCTGGGGTACGAATAATACTCCAAGGCATACCGTCTGTATGATGAGGTAAACAAGAAGTTTGTTATTTCCAGAGATGTCATTTTTCTTGAGACTAATAAAAATGACCAGTCCATTGAGAGACAGCTTAATCATTTGGAAAAATATCCTCATCCAAAGAAATATTCTGAAAATGAATATGAAATTCCAAACCTTGAAGGGGAGATTCCTATTCTGGATCAACCTTTGGAATTTCCATATGAAGCACCAACTCCCCCGCATGAAGAATTTCCTGCTACTTCACCTAAACAAGAGATTCAACTGGATTATGTGATTGAGAGATTTGGAAGACTCAACCTTGAAGGAAATGAAGCACCACCAGCTGATCAACCAGGACCATCACGGAAGATTCCTAAATGGGCCACAAAGACACTTGAAAGTGTCCATCTAGATGAAGTTGGAAAGACGGGAACGAGAAGTTCAAAAAGACATGAAGATGGAGGAGAAGCAGATAATTCAGGTGATGACATGGATGTATCATTTGATTTTGAATTTAATTTATCTGCTAACTTTGAACCAACTTCCTTTGAAGAAGCTTCTACTCGAGTTGAGTGGAAAGAAGCTATGAGGAATGTGTATGATGCACTCATGAAGAATGGAACTTGGAAGCTGGTTGACCCTCTAGTTGGAACCAAACCAATTGGCTACAAGTGGGTGTACAAGAACAAATACAGATCACATGGCTCACTTGACAAGCACAAAGCAAGGCTTCTAGCAAAAGGCTATGCACATAAGGAAGGAATTTACTATGAAGAAACGTTTTCTCCTACAGAAAAATGGGCTACCATCCGTACCTTACTCTCTTTAGCTGCTCAGAATGGGTGGAAAGTTCATCAGATGGATGTGAAGACTGCTTTCTTGAATGGAGACTTGAAAGAGAATGTCTTCATGTCTTAGCCAGAAGGCTTTGTTGTGAAAGGAAAAGAACAAAATGTATGCAAGCTTGTCAAATCCTTGTATGGCCTAAAACAAGCGCCTCGCACATGGTATGAAAAATTAACTGAGCATCTTTTGAAGTTAAATTTCGAACATTTTGATCTTGATGATGCAACACTGTTTATAAAGAAAGTTGGAAGATCTGTTGTGTATCTTGTGGTGTACGTAGATGATCTTTTGATGACAGGGAACAATGAGAGCTATATAGCATCCATAAAGAAAGATTTGAAAAAGATATTTGAAATGACAGATATGGGACATCTCCACTATTACTTAGGAATTGAAGTCAATCAACATCCTAAGTACATATTCCTATCTCAAAAAAAATATGTTGGAGAAATACTAGACAAATTTTGCATGACAGAATGCAACCCTATCTCTACTCCAATGGAACAGAAAATGAAGCTCACATCAAGCGAAGGAAAAGAATTTGAGGATGCGACCAAGTATCGACAACTTGTAGGAAGACTTATCTACCTTACAACAACTAGACCAGATATTTCTTATGTTGTTGGCATACTTTCAAGGTTCATGCATAAACCTTGTGAAGGACACTGGTCAGCTGCAAAAAGAGTTCTAAGATACTTGAAGGGGACTCAAGACGTTGGAATCAAGTACTCTAAGGTGGATGACTTCAAACTTATTGGGTAGTCAGATTCAGATTTTGATGGCGATAAGGAAACAGGAGTATCAACTTATGGATACACTATGAGTCTTGGATCAGCAGCTGTCTCATGGAGATCACGCAAACAGTCAGTTCCGATAGATTCAACAACAGAAGCAGAATATGTGGCCACAACTGAAGCAACGAAATAAATAGTATGGCTCAGGAAGATACTTGAAGATTTGCAATAAAAACAAGAGAACTCCACTCCATTATTGATCGACAATACTTATGCAATCAAGCTGGCTAAGAATCCTAGATTCCATGATCGAACCAAACACATCAACACAAAGTATCATTTGATTCAACATCATGTAGAGGCCAAGACAGTCCATCTTCGACATTGTTCCACAAATGATCAAGTTGCAGACATCTTCACCAAAGCACTTGGACGAGAAAAGTTTGAAAGATTCAAAAACATGCTTGGACTTACTAACACCCCTTCGGATTAAGGGGGGGATTGTTGGAATATAATTCGTCGAGATTATACTTTATTGTAAATATTAGGAATATGAAGAGACTCTCGGATGTGTGATCCCAAGAGTCATTGTAGATGTGTAAATATAGGCATTCTATGGAGAAATAATATGAATTTGGGAGTTATTCCACCTGACAATTTTATTCACAGGTGACTTAAACAGCCACTAACCTGCAATCAAGGAAAGAAACGATGTTCAGATTGATATATAAATAAAATAAAATAAAATTTAAAGATAGACTATTCCAATCCCATTATCATTTATACCTCAAAACATAACTAGCAAATCTCCCATAACTGTTAAACTTTGTCCAAAATGCCCACTTGGAATGCCACTGTTTAAACAAAACAAAATGAAATTGAAAACACGAAAGTAGTAATTTAGTCTACCTTTCTATTGGATGCAGAGTCCCATAGTTGTACAAAATAATTAGTCAATCACATGCAATAAATTTATAAATGAAAAAAAAAAAAAAACAATGTGGTTTATACCTTCCTTTATATACTCAGATATATATTATGGTCACACTTTGTCTCTTAGGATACGAGTAACTAAGGAAACAATGGACATACCTCAGAGAGAGATAGATAGGTAGTTGTAGGGAAGAATGAAACATATACAGATTGCAAGGTATTAATCAAAACAATCTAGAAATGAGGATGAACTTTCAATCCCATTGCTGCAATAAATGGCATTCTTTTAGGACAGTCATACATCAAGCAAATAGAATCTCCTTTCAAATGTGTAGAGGAAACCTTAACCCACACTCTAGCATGTCCATCATACTGTGGCACACTTCCATACATATTAGCAACCTGAAAGAGGCTGAAAAGGAGCACGAAAAGCATCTATAAAGTCTAAACAAGCTCGGCATGTTGCAACAGGCTGAACAACCTCACCAATACATGCATGGGTGACGTCATAAGCATAGTGGTGAGATACCTTGTGACACATATCCAATAGATCAATTCTTTTTTATCAGTATGAATATTGAAGAGAATATTAGTTCCCATTGCACTAAATGGTTTCTTTTCTCCCTAGGTATATTTAGAAAGTTGTATATTCCCATGACCATATTCCAAACCTAACAGTTCTTATATCATTGTTGATAACAAAAAACTTATTTCAATTGACATAATGAATTAACTATTCAAAACTAGAGGTTGACATGGTTTGAACTCCCAAAAAACAATTCACACCCTAAAGTTAAGCGAAAAATATAAATATGGTGACAATGATGAGGCATTTTCCTCTCTATAGAAGTAGGTTTTATTATCGAAGAAACTATAGAGACCTTATAAGGATCTGATTTCATATTGTGATAGTGGCTCAATATATTTGGCCAATATTTGAATAAAGGATAACATAATTAGCTATTCTATATTCTATTGTTTGAAATTTAGTTGTTGTTGTTGGTTTTAGTTGTGTACTTTGATTCACAAATCCAATGCCTACATCACGTTCTATCAAAGCAGAGATAACGTTGAGTGGTGAAGACTATTGAGTTTGGAAGAAATTCCAGTGGAAGTGTTGAGTTTGGTTATAATTGTTAGAGGAAGAGTGTGTAGATTCTGAATGAGTTGCTAAGAGAGAAAAAGGTAGTTCGAGTTCACTTGACCACTCAAGCGCACTGAATCTATTGACATGGTAGAAAATCATGATAACAACTAGTGGTTTAACTTTCCATGAAAGATGGACATTATTTCATCCTCATACAGTAGTAAAGTGGTAGTTTTTAGCATGTCTATGGGTAAAGACAACATCAAAATTGCAAAGAAGCAGTAATGTGGGTGAAAGAAACAGCTACTCTCTAATTTTGGGAAATTTTTGGATGAAAAGGGTATAAAAAAACCTCACATATCAGTTATGGACCTTATTATATATGTAACAAGTCTCTATGCATGGCATATGTGAACCATTCATGGATGAATGGTGTCCATATATTAGGATCAAAGGAAAGATGTTTCCATACAAGGGGTCAAAACATTTCCTTCACAATGGATCTATCTGCCAGAAAAGGTTGAAAAAACCTCAAATAGAGATAAACCATCATAAATCCAAACCGTTGAATGCTTCCATAAAGAAGGCCTAACATTCCCTTAGTGGTGAATGCTACTCTGCATAGAAAGCTGGATTTAAATGGTGTCCTAATCGTTGGGAAAAGCACTATGTGAAAGTTTGGAAAAGAATGTTCTTCCCAATTATTCCTGGACTACATTGGATGTGAGACTTGTTGTAGATTAATTATGAGGTCTGATAAGATGGGAACAACGCCTAATCTGGAATGTACTACTTATCACAACAAATATTGAATTATGTCTCAATTCTTCTATAGGAATAGTGTTGAGAATAAAGGTGGAAAATTTTCTTTCAAATCTAGATTGGTGCATTATCATCACTGTTCTTCCAAAACAATAGATATAGAGTCATAATTAGCACTCTGTTTGAAGGCTACAAATTGATTTGAGTGAAAATATTTTATTGTAAGATGCAAATTCTGCACATAGGTGACTGGAAAAAACCATTTTGAATTCATCATTATTATGGCTGCAATCTGTACTGCATGTTGTCCTTAGGGTTCCACCATAGTTACCCAAGATATGGATGGGATGATTTACCTCCATTTTATGCATTTTCAAAATTTTGAAACCAAATGATACAAAATCAGGCGTGAGAAACAATGTTTTTCTAACAATGCAAATTCTCTTTTAGGTTGTAGCAGTCTTCTTGCTAAAAACATCCTCTAAATATTCTTGTACAATAATCTTTACATGATGACTAAATACTACTAGTCCCATCCTCCATCCTCCATAATACTAGTCCCATGTTGACTATTTATAATGATCTCATCTATACATTTCTAGTGGCCTTAGTATGATGGGAAATGCAATAAACATTATATATTGCAAATTAAACAAATATTTCTTAGTCAAATATAATATAAGATAACTTTTGACTAGAAGAAACTTTTGGTTTCCATCAAATTTAGTGTGTTATTAAGGTTTATGAGATATGGTCGTCAATTGACTACAAGATTATTGCACTATTATTTTGTTCCAGTCTTGAGGGTAATGATTTAATGTTAAAAATTACATGTGACTAAAATTTAGAAGACTAGCCTCTTACAGACTAAAAGATTTTATAAATCAACTTAAATAAAAAATTTATTCACCTTCAAAAAGGGTTAGGAAAATTTTCATTTTCAGATTTCCCAGAGATATATTTTCGCCAAAGACACTTGAGTTGCAAAATGTTGGAAAGAAAATGACTAATACACTCATCCAAGAACATGGACAATGTCTTAAATAAAAGATAAAAGAGGTATAAGAGCTCAGTATTAACAAAAATATGAATAAAAGGATGAGGCCCTGAGTGTAATTTTTTTCCAAAATGAATACTTCAAATAAAAAATGCATTTCGCCTTTGTCTGTTGGACTTGAGGACAAGCATTCTCTATTCAGATCACCATAAATTATTATATGAGATGTGCCTCTTTCTTACTTGCATCATATTTATGTTCCTTCCTATAAACATCTATTGTATTTCTTTCACAAACTACTTTTGTCATTGGACATGTTAATATCAATACCACTCCTTTTCTACTTCAATACAAAATGAGAATTATTGTTGATCCATAAAAGCACCGACATCAATAGAAATAAATTTTGAAAAATAATGTCATATCTTTTTGTTTTCAACCTATGATTTGGCATTATGTGCTTGCAATTAATGCTTATCCTTATTTTTTTAACATATAACATTTCCATGGACATGTGAACCTACCTTGCATGGACACGATCTTGTACTTTTATAAAATATTGCATGCACCTTGAAGTCATGTCTATTTGCACTATCTTCATTTGCTCGTGTGCCATATTTGAAACCATTGTACTACCTTTCATAAATCCAATAGCGCATCAACACTTCCAAAAATTGGAGACTATCTTCATTTGCTCGTGTGCCATATTTGAAACCATTGTACTACCTTTCATAAATCCAATAGCGCATCAACACTTCCAAAAATTGGAGACTATCTTCATTTGCTCGTGTGCCATATTTGAAACCATTGTACTACCTTTCATAAATCCAATAGCGCATCAACACTTCCAAAAATTGGAGACTATCTTCATTTGCTCGTGTGCCATATTTGAAACCATTGTACTACCTTTCATAAATCCAATAGCGCATCAACACTTCCAAAAATTGGAGACTATCTTCATTTGCTCGTGTGCCATATTTGAAACCATTGTACTACCTTTCATAAATCCAATAGCGCATCAACACTTCCAAAAATTGGAGACTATCTTCATTTGCTCGTGTGCCATATTTGAAACCATTGTACTACCTTTCATAAATCCAATAGCGCATCAACACTTCCAAAAATTGGAGACTATCTTCATTTGCTCGTGTGCCATATTTGAAACCATTGTACTACCTTTCATAAATCCAATAGCGCATCAACACTTCCAAAAATTGGAGTAAGCTAGCTATGGAGCAATCCTCCCTCATCGGACGGAGGAGGAGCAAAGTTAGCGTTGACTTTGCTCCTCCTCCGTCCGATGGAGGGAGGATTGCTCCATAGCTAGCTCACTCCCCAAAAATTCACACATATATTTGTACATGAATAAAAAATTTGGTGTCGATTATACAGTTTGGGATATTGAAAGAGGAAAAAATCTCCATGACCTACTTCATACAACTCCTCCTTAGAAATAAATTCCTTCAAGATAAAATATTCAAAATCATATACTAATAAGCATGAAGTTATGTTTTGTCCTTGAGATTCACCATTTGAAATCAAAATATCATGAACTAGAAACATTGGTAATGCTAGAAACATGAGAATGCAAAAGATCATTTATGGGAAATAACATACCAAAAAACCCCTCATGGAATCTTGGATTACAATTGTTGCATGATCTTACTTGTAAATTTTTTTATTGGATTTATTTATACATCCTCATCCTTTTTTAACACCTCTTCGTAATTGGGTTCTACAATAGTTTATGATAGTTTAATTTCTAAACTCTCATAGATTGGCTTTACCACACAGGTCAAGTTCAATAATGGCATATTTGAACCCTTAGTCTTGAACACAATGTTCTATTTCTAACTTTTCTTTGGGGATCTAGGTCATCTTTACTGACATCATGAGGATTATAACATAAATGTGGTTTTCCCAGACTCCATTTATTCTTTTTCTTGTCCTGTGTAACATAAATAGTAAATTTTATGGGATAATATTTTGTAACTCCTATATCTTGAAAAAAAAGTCAATGGGTTAAAAAGAAGTTGTATTTACATATTCTAAAAGACCTTAATAACATATTATACTTCGGAAAATATACGGAAAAGTTCAGAGCTTTCCATAATATGTGATAATATTTCTCAACTTTCATGCAAAACCCATATCGCTACAACACCTTAATTATTTTGTTTTTTTCCATATGAAATACTCATAATAATGAATTATCTACAATGAGTAATCTGATAAAATTTATTTCAGTTCTCCATATCATACAACACCTAATTGCATGAGAAGAATATTACTTCTTACAAATTCTGATTTCCTTATTTTTCTTCAATGGGAGATCATTATCTGGAGAAATCCTTGGCATCCAAAATCATCATTTTGATAAGTCTTCTGGACTTTCTCATGGCTCACTACACTTCATTAACTTACATCAATTGCATTCTTTGTACACAACAAATTCAAGCAGAGACCTATGTAATTCCTGCCAATCTTAAAGAACCTTGATAAACATAGAAATGGACAAAATACTTGTCCAACCTCGATAATGGGTGTCATGATTAATATCCCGAATTTCTCTTAAAAATATCCATTAAACCAAAATACCCAACTCTTGTCCCAAATTTTGGAATCCATAAACAAGAATTACTCTTTGCTTTGACATAAAAAAAAATACAAAATAACTTTGATTTTAAGAGGTACATAAAGCCTGCAAACACTTGCAGTGCTTTGTGAGGTTATTACAACCTTATTGTTTAAATGATTTGACCTTGTCTCGGACCAAACTGTGCATTCTTGGAACTCTCGAAGCAGCAAGCTATGTTTTTACACAGGGGACACTACGAAATTTTCCCCAACTGTGTAAAACATAAAACAAGAGCCTACATCTCCTTTCCTTCAAAATTGATGATTATTGATTTTTTTAGGGGCCTTTCATCATACCCTAAAACATCATACATGCAGAAATCTATAATTGTATCTCTAAAATCCTATCATTAGTATTTGCACCATAGAGATCAAAACCAAAAACATAATCACCAGGATTTAAAATATGGACCATATAAGTTTCATTCTTTCCAAAATCTAAATTATGACCCACCCGTGCCTCTACCAATCAATACTTCATACCACCCACAATCCAAAAGAAACTTCATCTGCTCAAATCTATTATTCAAAATCTGTTGTTATCGAATAACTTCTGACAAAACTTAGCATCAATACTTGTAGGAACCCTAACAATATTTTCTTTCTTAAATTCAACTGCTTAAACATAATTCCTCCAAAATTGCAAGTTGAATGTCAAGGAGAAAAGTCCATCTTGACTTTTTTATCTCTATAGAAACATATTTTCAACAGGTTTTAAAAATTGATTGACTGTGACTAATCAGACCTCCCAAAGTACTTATCGTAGATGAGGAAAAGGAGCCGACCTCAATTTGAAGTTGCCAGCACATCAAAAATATTGCAAGCAATGATTATGTCTGCAATAGTTAGAACTGCACGAGCTAATCATGCAAAATATTTCATCCCAATGGAGTTCTCTGTATCAACCTTAAGAAAGGGATTACCAAGCAAGAATCATATCAAATATCAGGTTGACCCATTTAGAATTTAGAATTTCTCTCTGAAACTTAATACACTTCCCACTCAGCAAGAATACATCTTGCACCTGGCACCATATTCTTTGACACTTTCTTTTCACTTAGAAGGTCTAGTAACATGATTCCAACATTGTACAAAATGAAAACAAACTACCCATCATCATCCCAGCAAATTTGAGAAAGTGGGGTATTTGACTATCAATTAAGGAAGAGAAGAAAAATATATTCTCTCGAATCGATCTTTCCCCAAAATACTTGAACAAGAATTTATGCATGAAGATCGAAACCCTCCTAGTAGCGTTTGATTCTTTACCCCTTGATTTGCTTGAAAACTTGACCGGTGTTTCCTTAGACACCTGGTGCATTAAGGATTTAACAGATTCATCGCTATGTGTTATTAACTCGTCAATTTAGTAATTCACACTAACACTTGAATAATCTCTATCATCTTTTATTAACGGGAACCAAATATGATCTTCTATTTTGACATTTTGAACCGCAACATGCTTGAAAAGTATGGACAATCCTCTAGAGGTCAAGCAATTTGAAATCATTCAGGCATTTGGAAATTTATGCATGCTCCTTTTTATTTCGTACTTTGCGTTGAGAGAATTATCACACATTGAAAGATATAGATATTGACTCTAATATATTTAGCATGGTTTAAAATATTCAACCCTCACTCTCTTTATTTATCACATTTTTTAATCTATCAGTTCTTTGAAAATGGAATCTATTAGTTGTTTGAAAATGGAATCTATCAGCTGATAGATTCAAAAATGTGCTAAAAAAAGAGAGTGAGGGTTCACCTATTAATTGGCACCTTTGGAATCCTTAATTTAAAAGTTTATCTATTCTTAAATTCAATACAATTCAACTAGGGCACAGCCTTTAAAATCCCTATAACTTTAAACCATGGCATAAGTTTTGTGATGGAAGATAACCCTTGAAAACCCTTAGGGGAGCGAGGGTTTTCCATCGAAAAAATCACCGTGAAAGGTGAGCAGGAAATGCGATAAAAATTAGAATTATTTCATCCATCATCATGAGCTACTATACCAAACCCAAGGAGAAATCAAGTTGACAAGGGAACATGCTTACCTATAAAGAACCCTATTAAAAATTTGCATACTCAACCCCAAACTCAATGGCTACCAAATTCCTTGCAACACACCATGGTTGGGATTAAAAACCTTGAAAACTAATAAAAATAATAGATGCTGGAAAATAATTAACAACAATTGAATGAGTAAGGAGGTATCTTTCCTTACATACGTCAAAGAATTTTGTAGGTTGTCCCAACAACGCTCGAGTTCCTCATGTTGCAAAACCACATAAGACTATGAATCATGTGCAGTAAGTCCTGTACACTAAAGTTTTATTACAAAGTTTTGATTGTATCAAGATAAGAAACCAAGCAGAGCTCTCTTAATCAAACTCAAGAAGTGAAATAAGATGAAAATAGTAAAACTCTAAAATTACTTTTGCATAGTAGGACTTTCCCAAGGTGACTTTAATTTCTCTATCAAGGTTGATCGAACGTGGAAGCAACTAAGTACAACCGTAACCAAAGAATTATACAAGCTATTTATACCTCTAACAGACTTCTTTATTTGAAAAATTGCAGTCATATTTCTAAAAGCTATACAAAGCTCCACAATTGAACCAAGAAACAAAGTGCAATTTCTTGTTATCGCAACAATCTCGACCACAAAGTTTTAAATTTATTTTCTAAAACTTCAAATTCAGCTCTTTGAATCAACCATCTCAAAAACATGCAAAATTATCAAATTAGGGAGAATGAACTCTATACCGAGCCTTTTGAAAAGTGCTTTAAATCTGTGGCACGAAGCTTTGATATCTAGTATCCCGAAACTAAGAAAAGAAGGAAGACACAAGAACACTTTTTTGTTTCGAACCTGATACGGTGCAATCCACACAAAACCTGGAAAAAAATATATTAAACCATAGAATTTAAAACCCTCTCTTGTATTCTATTTAGAAGGCCGAAAGCTTCAAACATTGCAATAAAGATTGCTCCCAAGGAGGAGTTGCATTGTGTAAAGGCTCCGAAGGCAAACATAAATTTATGTGAAGAATGTTCATGGCCATGAGGGTTATTTTGGGCTCTTCTTCTCCCATAAATTCCCTCTCATGAAATTATAACTTTACCAAACTATGTTGTGTAATGCTTACCCAGTCCTCGGACCTAAGGGTGATTCATAAGTCAACAAAGTCACTTTGTGACAAAGTGAATATAAAACCTTGGTGAGTATAGTGGATTTATACCATTGAATTACCTTGTAGCTTGAAACCAAGGGTTATAGGATATCACCCTTTATTTTATACAAGTCACATACACATTATGGATGGGCTTAAAAAATCCTTTTTATTGCATTATAAAAACACCTATATTAAAAGGTTGGGTGAAACCTCTCTGCATAGGTTAAGTACTTACTTCCATAAAGATTTAATGGAATATTAGATAAGCAAGAAGATAAACTCACCATTTAATTGGTTAACACGGTAACTAGAAGACTTGAAATTACTTGAGGAGAAAAAATTCTACTATGTCCATAATATGTGAAATAAAACCTCAGAATGTCTTATTTGTTGAGCTAAGTAAGCTACGCTACACAAGTTAGATTGAGATCGCCCTTGGTCCAAGTAAGATGATCCAAAAACAAATTTGACAACTATGTAAATATGAAGTACTATGTTGATCTTAAATAATTTAATGTTATTAATTAATTATTTGTAAGGTGATGTTTCAACTATCCCTTACACCTAGCCACTAAACCAACCCCTGGTCCCTAACCCCTTAACCCCCTCTCCTCTCTCCATGCCCACATTTCTCTCAATATCTATTTCCCCATTTCTATACTTTTGTCCCTAAGACACCACCTCTCTAAACCCTTCATCTCTCTCTCTCTAACCCTCTCCCTCTTCCCCTCCCTTTCCTCCCTCTCTCTCCTGCACTATAAGCAATTATGCAGTTTATCATTTTCTTAGCAGAGAAACCAAATACACCAGATTTTCAAGAAGACAATCTATTGATTGAAATGTTTGGGAGATTATGTATGAGTATGTACTTTGGTATACATTGTTACTCAAATCATTAAAACTTAATTGACATTCCAAAAACATTCTAGAATTTATTTCATTAAGACACAAAGAAATTGTGACATTATTTTTTTAATCTTAGTTTTGACATATGGAAATTCATTGCAAAGTTTAACTTCAATTATCTTTGTCATAAATATTTGTTATAAATTTATGTTTGGAATCTTGCACAATCACAAAATTTTACCACCAAAATTATTGCAAGTGCAAGTTTGAGATCACAAATTCCTGCATCGAAAATCAATTGGAGAATAAATCAAATTTTAGCCTTTTTGGTAACTCTTTTTCCAGGTAAAATGTAGAAGAAAATTCATTAGGAAAAACTAAGAGTTTGAGGAGATTTCCCAAATATGATTTCACTAGAGGAAATTATAGCTCCTACTATTCAAAACTGTTATAAAAAATCATAATAACTAGGTTCCACTTTTAAGATAAGATAAGATAATGTTATTAAGGTTCCACTAAAACGCTCTAGGACACTCTTCGGTGAATTAGAAGCAATGTGTTTTCTCATAAATACAAGCATACTTTGTTGAATGGGCCTGATACATTTTTGAGTGTTTTACATGATCCAATATTTGGTAAAAAAACTTAAGTAATGTGCCACCCTCCCCTTCCCCACACAAAAAAACTTTGGCAAGGTGCAACCCTCGCCTCCCACACCCCCCAAAAAAACTTGAGCAAGGCCCCCCTCCACTCCCAACAATATGCTCAATTTGTCTTCATGTAATTACAAATAAATTAAAGCCTCAAATATATATGAGTGGGATCTAGCTAGTCGACCCCAAACCCATAAACATGGGATCACAAAGGTTTCTTGATAAGCATCAATGCGGGACATAAAGTTTGCCTAATAACCACCAATGTGGGACCAAAAACCCCGCCTAAAAATAGAAATGACTTTAAATCCCACTAGGATCACATGTCAAGATACATTAAATACACCAACAACATTGAGTATTCTTCTTATTGTGACATTTCTTTGGTTGGATAGACCAACTCCAATTAGGAAGAAGATAATGATGGTATAAAGACTAATTCATGCTATGGTATAAAATCTCGAGACTTGTCTCATTTACCTAGGTACCATTCTTGGATAATGAGGGGAAGCTCATATTGAGAAGTACTAAATTGAATTACATGGAAATTATTATATAAAAATAAAGCAGGTGGATTTGTTAGTTGGGATTTGGTGTAAAAGATTTTAAATGGGAAATAATTCCTTTTGAGACTAGAATATAACTTTTCTGGTACTTATAATATGGTGAATATATGACCATTTCCCATTCTTGATGTCACTGGATCATATGGATAACATGATTTAGAGACATTTCCTCTATCTGTGAACATTGGATCAGTATTGTCTATCACTATCACTGTTTGGATTTCACCACGGGTTCATAGAATACCAACAACATACCATTATGTGACATAACTATTCTAATGGGAATTCCATAGAAAAGGAATTGGCACCATATTTTGACTGCAACCAAGAAAAAGAAAAATGAATCATCTAAGTGTTTACCCTAGAGATTTAAGATGATGCCTTATTTTAGCCTAGAATGGTAAAAAAATTATCAATGTCTTTAAGAATTATTGAATCTCTAAAACAACCGTAAATTCAAATAATTCAAATGTAATATATGTTTTCATCTAGGAATAGTTTTATAGGGCACAATAACGTCAACAAAAGGTACATTTCCAGATCTTGTAAACATATTCCATGAGAGAACAAATGGATGTATTGAGAGGGAATTCAAGAAATAGGTACCGTGTTTGAGTATTTTGAGAAGAGAAAGAAAATAAATGTAGACCTGCTCAGATGAATCAAGCATAGGGCCATCGGTAGCGGGAAGTCCCATGCCCCCTTCCCCTAAAAATATCATTTGCAATATCTCCATAGTTGCTTATGCTTCTTTTTATGTTGCCTCTCATAACCCACCAAACCCTCCTCACCTCCAGCCAACACAAAATATTTGGCTCCAACGTTTTGCTTGGACAGGTTATTTGGTGCCAACAGGCTAGTTGAGATCTGCGGAATTGGAAGATGAAATCTCCATGCGTTCAAAAAAATAAGCCATGAATGTTGTCAAACGGAGGTGGGTCGAGAGCTACATTTGCATATAGTTTTTGGTTTTAGAAATTATGTTTTCATAAATTTGTTTTATTTTTATTATTATAATTATATATATTGTTAATTTGTTTTATTTTATATTTAGTTTAATAATTATTATAAAACTTGTTTAGTTTTATAAAATAGGATTAATATAAAATATAATTAATTTGTGTTTTATATAAATATAATATTTGTTTTATTATTATATAATATTTTTTTAATGTTATTTTTGTTATAGTAGTATGTGTAATAAACTTGAATCGAGGACGTTGGAGAAGAGTTGTGCATGTCGTGAATCAGGTGGGTGGTGACATCAGATCCAAAATTTACCTAGACGCCGATGTGGAAAGAAGGTTTACCTTTATGGTGATAAGGAGAGGCTATCACTGCATTATATGTATCATATTCTACGAGATCAGGCCTATAAGAGGAGGAATCAAACTATTTACCTGAAACTCCGAGATGGGGTCTCGGCCTTTAATGCATATGGATCTGAGCTAACATATTCTAGTTCAGCACCCTAATTTATAATTGAGTCTTATATTGGTTAAAATATTATTCTTGGTGCTTCCACCAATTCAATTAATGGATCAATTGCTATGACGTTAAAAGGAATTGATCCTAGTGAAGCTATGTCGAATGGTGGAGCTAGTTCAATGATCACAGATCATGATAGCTATATTGAAGTTAGAAAAACACTTCAGTATGGGAATTGGGACTCTCACATTGAAGGATCAACAACTAACTATGATGCTTCTAGGTATCAATATGGTACTGGTTCTACCTAATTCATAATTGTAGAAACCTAATTTTCTTTGGTGCTTAATGGTTTGCTTCAATAGTGCAGTAGGGATAAAGATGGATAAGAACAATTTCGTGCAATTGCTTTATTGCATCTCTAAAGATCAAGGTGCATGGCACCATTACAGAAAAATGGTTTTCCAACATATATATCATCTTGGATTTGTGATGCCAATAATATACCTGGAAATAAATATGAACATCTAAAGAACATTGTCTGTAATAATCCACAAAACCCTAACACTATCCCAACCACTTCAAAAAAACACTAGGTATTCCTAACCCCAAAAATTCCATTTTGGATTCAAAATCGTTAACCTACACATGGTCGTAGATAGATGGTGACAATTTATAAAATTTACTAAATTGTAACACTTCATTGTCACAATTTCAATTTTCCATGAGACAATTAAATATGACTAACCTAAATGACTAATTCATATTCTTCTAGCTAATCATTTTTATGTCGTGACTAAATTGGTCGTTTACGTTCGTAATTTTTAACTCTGTCACTTATTATATAGTCCTTATTTGTTAACTCGTGACTAAAATAGTCATTAATTTTAGCCGTTTATAGTTGGGTCAATCAAAATTTATCATATTTAGTATTAAATCACTTGAAAAAACTAGGGTGACTATATTTTTTAGTCACGTAGTCACTAATTCCTCATTTTGTACTAGTCTAAGGAGGTTCATTGTAGAGCTACAATAAGATCGGTCAAGCCCTAAGACGGATAACGTAGGCAACACAAGACCTTAGAGGGATATATCAGGTTAGTAAGTTAACATGCATGCCTAGAAGGTTTAATCAGATTGACGTCATGACAAATCAGAGTGAAGTAGGCCCTAGAAGTGTTTGGATCAGGGATGACATCAATAGATGAAGGGATTATATAAGCATTCATCCCTTCACCTATCTCTCTTGATGATTTCATATTCAAAGGTTCAATATGGTAGTTAGATCAAACTTTCAGTTATTATCCTTCTTAGAGGACTTGTCACAGTCATGATGAAGGAAGAGTAGAAGCTCCCAACTTTGCATTCTCATGCTTCAAATGAAAATATAAGTTCTTGGACTCTATGTTTTTCTTACCCTCATCTGAGAAGGGTTTAAAGTTCTTTGTCATGATGTATATGTGTTCTTCTAATGAATCTATCATAATAAAGGTTGCTGGTATTTTTCCCCTAGGAGGAGAGAGGGTTTTCCTAGGGTAAAAATCATGGTGTCTACTGTGTATTTTTATTGTGATTACTTTCTGAGCTATTTAGTTTATTGTCATACTAATCATGGTAAATTAATATGGTTGATGATTTCATGTGTAATTGTGTTGAATTTTTTTTTTAAATATACACATAAATACCTATTTAGAAAATAGTTAAAAATTCAACATTACAATCACTACACACTGTTGGGCCCACTATATGCCAGTTAATTAAAACTTAACATGCAGAGTGCTAAACATAAATTATCAACCTGAGGAAGTATTTTATTTCAAAGATATCGTGCAAGATCTATGCAAGAGAAATTTCTACTTGAAACTGTTATCTATTGGTATGCAATCGAAACTCTTTGTAAACTAGATCACACCTTCTTGAAAAGAAAATCAAACCTCGAACCTATTCGTAAATCAAAATTGTAAATCTGACCACACTTCAACAGAACCAATTCTTATAAAAAAATATCTAAGTACATAAACCTGGAAGCAATGCTAAGTTGGCCAACCATCTATCAAGGTGAAATAACAGGAAAACAACTATGATAAATCAAATGAAAGCATGAACTAAATAATAAAAACAACTATGATCAATCTAATGCATGAAAGCATGAATTAACAAATAACAGATCTACAAAATAAAACACCTACAATCAACACTACCAGCATATGCTTAGGGAAGAGGGCCCTTCCTCCACTAAGCAGAGCTAGATCTCCACAATGAAAGTCTACAACTCCATAATTAAGAAACTACCAGCATGTATTATCATAATGGAATGATTACAATAGATCTGGATCAAATCCTACATCATAACATTGATTTCTCTTCTCCCCTTCAATGAGATTGATTACATATTTAGACATAAAATTATCTCATGAAAATGAAGAACTGAACCCCCAACTTGTGATCTGTAACAGCTGAAACATGGCCGTAACTGCTGGCAACTTTGGAACTGCCTGCAACAGCAAATCTCGAAAATACCCTCTTGAAGAACCATCTGTATATCCCAAACAGTTGCTTTGTTTGGCTATTTCCTCAAAATTTAGTTAAATGAGGATGTTACGCACAAAACCCATGTCTCAAATTTTTGAGATTCATTTTCATCGGCCCAAAAATTGAGATGCGAATCAAGGTGTTCTTATGTGGCATGCATTTTCGGTTAAGGCTGTAACAGCTGGCTATGAGCATCCTGTACGTGACAAATCACTCCACAACCCATCATTAGTAAAATTATGCATAATAGTCTTCAATTCATCAAAGATTGAAGAAAATAATCATTATTAACCACTTAAAACATCAATGGAAGTAGTATGTTGTTTTACGCACAGTTACAACAAATGGATGGAAAATGGAATAATAAATGGGCGATAATGGTAAGAAAATGGATGAAATATATGTCGATCAGTGATGGAAAAATGGACAATTCCAGGGCCCAACACACACTGCACCTTGATAAGTCTTGAAATGCAAGTGATATGGATTGAAAGAATTCTTTGAATGGTGATTCAAATTCCATGGGTCAGAAATTTCTAAAGTCGATGATAACGGTGCTTCTCCCACAAACATTGTCTTTCCTTAGAGAAATTGTGAGAAACAAAAGAAATAAATTATCAGAAAATAATTTGCATGCTTCTTTTGTTGCTAATAATGATCCTAATAATGAATCATTTAATCAACCCTATGCAGTTAGAAAGAAAACATAAAATTATTCACGAGAAATGTGTGTGGTATTTCACATTGATACTTAGAATCTTGCAGCCATGGGCAATGGTTTGCTAGTTGGGAGACCTGTTCCAAATTGTAGTATGCATATGGAAATTGATGTTTTATTTTCAGAGACTACAACTGGCATGAATACTTCTGAAAACTTACATGTACAAGACACAATTAAAAAAATAATTCCAATTTTCTCTTCAACATATACAAAACCCACACCCACCTTTAATAAGATGATTTCATGATGAGAAAATGAATTTTATGGAGGAAAACAATAATACCTAAAACCAAGTGATGCTATACAAAATAATGTTTCCATTGAACAAAATATTTACAAATTAACCTTTTGTGACACCAAACATGATGTGAATGAAATTGATGGAAAATTTATCAAGTTTGTTTCAAGTGCTAAGGAAAGGAAAAATATATCGATCGATATAGTATATTTCCTTCCATTGATCTAATTACAAAGTGAAAAGAGAAATGATTTTCAAAAACAGTACAAGTTGTAGCCGAGGGTTTGGAATTGGATGTGCCTTTGGGATCCAAATGTTATATTAACTCAAGTGCTAAAATGGATAAATTTACTTTTTCAAAAAGGGATGATAAAAGGGACTATCTAAGTAGTTCTAAGAAAGATTATGTGGTCACGGGTTGTGTTGTCCCAGATAGTTTTAAGGATTACCATTGTTCCAATGATGATGTCAATAAGAGTTCATCTCCTCGTAGTGCAGTAGTGAGATGCAAAATTCTAGTTTATAAGGTATGACCTTCATATAAGACACATCCTCAATGTGCATTAAGAAACTCTCATCAAATAGTCACTGAGTTTTAAATAAATTAATAATTATCATAAGTTTATTATCTTCACTACTTTAATACATTGTGGTTACTAGAGAGGTGGTAGTCTCTGTTAGAGCCTTCCCTTGAGAATTAGATTTTATTTTTTCAATATGTTCATTAAATAAGGGAAATGGAAGCAATAAATTTGATTTGCTTTTACACAATATCCAAAAAAGTGATTCATTACATCAAAGGAAATAAAGTGATTCCTTCGACAGAGATTGAAATTGGATCGATCCAATTTTGATCATATAGTGGAAGAATAGGTTGGCTTATCACTTGACTGAAAGGCATTGAAAGAAGTAAATGACAAAGTCATTGTATTTGTAGGAATATTCTCTTCTATGAATGAAGTAAATGACAAAGTCATTTTATTTGTACGAATCTTCTCTTCTCTATAATATTAATATAGAATAAAATAGAAAAAAGAGATTTGGATAAGACCTTACCCTTTAGAGAAGGGTAAGGTCTTATCAATTTTTCACTTTCGCATGCATGTATAGCATTTCCCGTTGTAAGTGCATTTTCCCTACTATATGGATGACCTTGATCCAGAATATGAACCATAGAAAAATATACCCAATNACAGTACCTATCAACCAAAGAGGGATCCTTCCAGTGGTATCGGCCATTTCTCTTACTCCCTTTCACATTTTCTTAAGTGGTAATGCTCAAGACATAAACATTCAATGTGCATTAAGAAACTCTTGTCAAATATTCAATGAGTTTTAAATAAATTAATAATGATCATAAGTTTATTATCTTCACTACTTTAATACATTGTGGTTACTAGAGAGGTGGTAGTCTCTGTTAGAGCCTTCCCTTGGGAATTGGATTTTATTTTTTCAATGTGTTCATTAAATAAGGGAAATGGAAGCAATAAATTCAATTTGCTTTTACACAATATGCAAAAAAGTGATTCATTACATCAAAGGAAATATAATTTGTTACGATAAAAATTCTAGGCATGCTAGCTTCCAGAAGGAGTTTTCTCATGTGTTTTAGTAGCTAACTAATTGAAACAATTCTTGATTAAAAAAAAAAATATATATATATATATATGAAAAGAAAGAGAAGTTTACATTCAGGGATATATGATGTCAAAATAAATCACAAAATGGCTCATCTTATGGACTACAAGGGCTTTGGAAATATTGGTTAGCATAATCGTATTTGTAATGTCCTTGACAAAGAAATTTATTTGACGTAATTTTATTTTGAAAGGCATGTAAAATGTGAATCTACTAGTTTTGATTCATATATTGTAATTCTAATTTCAGATTTGGAATATGATGACCGAGTTCAATTTGATGATTCCCTATGTGCTCCCACTATCTCCAAGATAAAATACATGGTCAAATGTGACTTGCTTGGACAAGACATTGAAATCGGGGGCTTTGAAATGGAACATGCATTTAATAGGCCTATAATGTATTAAACCATGAATATACCTTATGGTTGCATGGAATTCAAAAATTTCTAAACGACAATTCTGCAATTCTACCTTTTTCTTAATAAAAAAAGCGCCATGGATATAATTGAATTACATATTTGAAAAGTGAAACTTTGTGGTGCAGGAGAGTAATTTCGGCATCCAATTCTGTTCGGCATCCAATTTTGCGTGTATACAATCAACTCTTAACTAGAGCTGCTCAGTGGATGCAATTGATCTGCTACTGAGACCATCCATGTATCCTCAATTCTTATCAGCCTTAAAAATTTATTTTTATTTTTATTTCTTTATTTGATTATACAGACTTATTGCCAATAAATGTTATTTCACATAAATATGATGGATGTATCCAATTTAATCAAAAAGGGTATGAGTCCCAAGTTCCAAGTCCCATACAAATAGGAAAAAAAATTGAAAACCCCATTTTCAAATAAATTTTCTTGGTAGAGTTGCCAACCTCGATAAATTGTTATCAAACAACCCACCAAACTTACCAGAGAAACATTGGAATGCAAAAACATCAAATATTTCATCAACATCTGAAAAAATGGGGTTTGCATGTGCCTACGTTGATCTGAAGGGCCCTACGCTAAATAAACCCCCTTCTGCATATTCGTCATATAGACGAACTGACAGATCAATGGATGGAGTAGAAGAAATTATATCCAATAATCCTACAAACTCACCCACCGAATTTAATTCATTGCTAAGTGTTCACGACGGATCCCAAGGCCTTGGATTCTTACAAATATTACACAATAGTATAACTTGAGTGGTCTTTATAGTTAATACAATGTGCTTATTCCTAGGAGGTCATAGGTTCAAATCTAGCGGGGTAGGTTACCTCTATAAAATTTAACAGTTAAATTGTTTTGTGAAGGGGTCCCTTGTCCCATAAATTTTATCTAACTAATAGTTTGGAAAAAATATCCACATAAAAAGATGTTGTTAGCACTCAGGAAATAGCCCCAGTAGTGAAAGGAGAATCCCAAGGTAACCACAAAACCAAACTTTAGGAAGAAAAGATGGCTTCTTTCTTCCAAAGAGGGATCTCTCAATAGTTTAACTCGCGGGCCAGAAATATTTGCAAAGAAACAAATTTTAATAATGAATGTGGTTGAAACTAGTGTTCATTCAGTATGGAGTCATTTATGAGAATAATTATAATAGTGTTGTTGCAAAGTAATTTAAACATAGGAAAGTTAGTTACTCATTCACAATAAAAAATCTGATTGTTTGGTGGAAAAGAAGAATAAGAAACATACCATTAACATGGGATTCTAACAAGGATGAATCGAATGCTAAATTTAGTGGAAAATATTTGTGAATACTTGAAAGTAAAGGATCCGACATATATTTATGAATTCTAATCCAATGTAAACTCATTCAAGAATGAAAGGAAAACACAATGGAAAGAAAAACTAGAAGACATTCACATAAACAAAGGAAAGTACTTATGCAAATAGGATAACACAAGAATCTCTGTAAAACACCTTCTCGACTCTGAAATTTTATTAGCATTAAAACTCTCTTACAAAAAATAGTTCTTTTTTCATGAGTTCCAACCCTTGTTACATTTCAAAATGTTGCTTAAATACAAACACATGCTCCTTGAGTTGATAACTACCTCTATACTAAAAATAGGAAAAATAGTTTCCTTACTACATCTATCACTTTGCTCCCTAACTAACTAACTGCTTAGAAATAAATTACAAAATTTAACTAAACTAGTCTTCAACAGTCTCCAAAATTTCTTCACTGGCGCAACTTGTACTTGGTCTTTCTAAATCTCTCAGCTATCTTCCATTGATCAACAATTGGCAGTTCCAGGATGGCCATTTTTCACAAGTACCTTCAATTCCACATGGTCCCCATAGGAAATTGATGGAAGCTAAGTACAAGTATCTCTAAAAGTATTAATTATTTCAAAATCCGCAGATAACTTTTCAACTATTTTTTTTCCAAATAACTATTGTTGAATGTACTCAAACTTCTTGTGATCCAACATGCACTTAAATAATTGAGCATGATATTCCACTTAAGATATAAGTTTACCATTTTCTTCCCAGAAAGAAGGTAGACCCATTTTAAACAATGGTGTAAATAACCCAATGAATATATTAACCTGATGTTGCATAATGTCTATTTTAGCTTGCACAATGTCCAAATGTTGATCCTTTACAACTACTTTTCTTGCCCAAGTAATTACTAAAATTTTGTCTTTGATTCCCATTGTTTTATTTGTAAATAAAATATGAGAACATTTTATTGATAAACAGAGAAATTACATCCAATATGAGGTTACATTTCCATATTTCACCCCTTGTTTGTTTACTGACCACCTATCTTTGAGGTTCTGATTCAGACTCCTCATGACACAAAAAACCATAGAGAGAATCTCTACCATCACCCAACTTGGGAACTTCTATGACATACATACCCAGAACCACAAAAATTCAAAACATCACCCAACTTGGAACCTTCTCTGACAAACATATCCAAAACTACCATAATTACAAAGACAACTAAACACAAAAACAATTGAACAAGAGAAGAAACCTAGGCTAGTCGCAGAACCACTAGCTTAACCAGGAATCACAGCAAAATGTAGGAGATATATTGCCCACCAACTTGACTAGTATTGACCATTCCAGGCTTCTGCTCCACTGGGGGAGGAGAAGTCGGAAGCTGAAAGCCCAAATGTGAGATGAGGAATTCCCCTTCGGAATTCAAATGCTGGATGTCCTCCATGATGGAATCCTACCACTGATCTTTGATATTGGATTCTAATTCTACACTCTTCCAACCAGGTTCTTCATTATCCAAAATAAGGCCACCATTTTTTCATGGAGGCTCACCCTTCGTACGGTGTGGCCTAGATCAAGGATCCACTCTTTGGCCTTTTGACATTCCTCAAGAAACTTTTTATGGTCTAGTTCTTGCCATAATTGCTTCTCAGTTTCATAGATGTGTTGTTTAATATCCATGGGAAGTTCCAATTCAAACATGCAAGACTCCTAGAGAGTCTTTTCTGGGCCCTGGTAGCATGTTCAGACATTTAACAAATCCACTTCCGGCCCTCATGTCTATTCGTACCTTGAGCTGTCGAATGAGAAAAATGTTAAAGACAAAGAAGATGATATTAAATATGTGCTTATTCATCACATGAAGTTTCATATCTTCCCTACACTAAGCCACGTGCTTGAGAAATATATCTTCCCTACACTAAGCCACGTGCTCGAGAAATCTATCTTCCCTACGCTAAGCCACGTGCTCAAGAAATATTTCACTTTCCTGGTGTCCTATCTCATGTTCCTCATTATGAATAACCATGTCCTGGAATATGAGTACCCTACACTTATCCCTCCTTATCTTGTCCGAGATCGTGTCCCAATCCATTTCTTTTATTGTTTGGGACGTGTCCAAGCCCATATTTTCCAGCATGTCCGCTACCTTGTTAACTTAGCGTCTCACATGGAAAAAACGAGTCTCCATCCCATCATCCAAGAGGTTTCTAAGAAATTTCATTCTACCCTCTAGGCGCCACGAAAACTCCACCTTTTCACTATGTGTCCCATTCTTCAATTTCGTGGCCAGGTTGATAATTAATTGTGAATCCCCCTCTGCTAACACCAACAACCAGTTATTTTCTACTACCCATTCCAGGATCTGCAATAAACCCTCGAATTCCATGGTATTTTTTGTCTCCCAGCCAAGAAAACCATATCCAAATCCCCTCATGGTTCCTATGTGGTCTCAGATAATGAAGCCATATCCTATCGGACCTGGGTTTCCTTTAGAGGCCCCATCAAAATTGAGTTTAGGAAGGCCCTCCGAAGGAGGGAACCACTTATCTGGGATACATAGGATCCTTTGTTGTTTCATTCTGTCGGCTTCAGTGTCTCAGGGACCCAAGAAATCCCAGGCACGCAAGATGGGAGTCTCTCTCCCTGTCGAGTTCTGGTATGCACTCTCCCACGCCTCCAAGAGAATCATTTCTTTCCTTTTTTTAGTGATGCGCTCCCAAACTCGACTAATAGGGTTTTCCTTACCTTGAAAGGTTCTTGAGTTTCATTCTATCCATATTTCCTTGAGGATGAAAATGGGAAAAATTCCCCACGGGAGGTTAAGAATACGGTTCTAGAAGGTTTTGTTGGACCACTCCAAAAGGGTGCCTACCGGCTTATTCCTCATTCAGTTCTAACAACAAAATATCTCCACCCTAGAGTCCCAAATAGAAGAGTAAAAAATGCAAGAGTCCATATGGTGAATAGAAGTCTCCTTGACCTATTTGTCAAGGCAGCAATGGTATGGCATGACCATCCCTCTTTTTATTAATTTTTCTACTGTCATGATTTTTATTCAGCACCAGCCAAAAGAAAATCATTATCTTAGGCCATATTTAATTGTCCCACAATTTTCTCCAAGTTTTTCCTTCCTGATCAGTCGCATTCTCTATCATAATTTCATAGGATTCCTTTAGGGAAAAGTTTCCTTTCTAAGATTATCCCCAACGAATGTTATCATTTCCATCATTCCACCTTATGCTTCTATTGGATAACGATTCCTCTAGGAGGTCAACCTCCTCATTTGGGCTGAGATGATCTAACCAGTTTTTTGGAGCCCATGATCGGTGGGAATTGTCAACTCCTTGGTCCCCCCATATGTCCTTAACCCTAGAAATTCCTTAGACTCTGCATTCCTTATGGATATTATAGAACTCCCTCCCTCTTCACAGTGGTGTAATTTGATACCATGAATCCTCCCAGATCCTCTCCATTTGTTCATTCCTCACCTCCCAGAAACTATGATCCTTAACCAGAATTTTCCCCTACAATGGTATTTGCCAAATATAAAACCCAGTTTTGTCTTCAGAAAACCTGATTAGGTGTTGATGGTCCCAACATTATGCATATTTGGAATGCCATAATTTGGCCCAGGGTTCCTAAGAGTGGGAAACCTAGCGCCACCAGAGTTTCTCCCCACCAACCACACTTGCCTTATCCATGTCTCTAAGACCCATCCCACCCTTGGATTTGGGAGAACATATTATTTCCCATTTAACCAAAGCCCAACTTTGGGGTTCCTAGGGGCCGCTCCAAAAAAATTTCCTTTACATATTCTAAATATCTTTTGGGATGGATTTATGGGCCATCATGGTTGAGAAAATATACATCGACATTGCTTGTAGAACATATTTAATGAATACCAGGAGACTTGGTAGATTTATAGGTCTTAGGGTCCAGTTCGTCAGCCTCCTTTTCATATTGTCAAGAAGATATGTCTACGAACCCTTTTGGCTAGTGGGTTTATTAGAGGGGTTCCTAGATATTTAGACGGTAGGGAGATCTCCTTAAACCCAAGGATTCCACAGATGTTACATCTAGCGATCCTAGGCGTATTGAAGAAAAAAACTTGATATTTTTGTTCATTTACCTCTAAACCTGAAGCTCTGCCAAAAAATTCTAGGCATTGTTTAAAACTTCTAGCCTCATGAACACAGGGGTGCCCCATTAACATAGTGTCATTAACAAATTATTGGTGGGTTTGTTTCCCTCTCCTGGTTTCACACTCAACCCGTTGATATCGTTGATATCTCTTAAGGACGTGATTGATCTACCCAGACATTCGAACATAAGAATAAAAAGAAATGGAGATAGGGGGTCCCCCTGTCTAAGGACTCTGGAGGGTTTTATCATTCTTGAGGGAACCCCATTCAAGAGAATAGAGAACAAAGTTGATGAAACCAAATTCATAACCTAGTCAATCCAATCTGCACTAAAACCAAAGGCTATAAGCATTTTCCTAATAAATTTCCAGTTAAGTTTTTCATAATATTTAGCAATGTCTAACTCTACCATCATACCTAGGAGTTTTCTGATTTTCCCTTCCGTGATCTATCTTCCTTCCACAAACCGTGATTGTTCAGGGGATATAAGACCCATAAGAATAGGTTTCAGGTGGTTTTCTATGACCTTTGTGATAATTTTATATATGACATTACATAAACTTATAGGTTTGAATTTTTCTAGGGTGTCCTCTCCCTTGCACTTATGAATCAAATTTAGAAAATTAGCATTAAGCACTATCAGGATACAACCAGAAATCCTGGAGTCTTCCACTATCCTCCAAACATCCATTTGGACCATTTCCCAAAAGAGATGGAAGAAATTGACCGTGAAACCATCCGTACCTGGGAAGTCCCTTCTTTCATTTGGAAAACTACTTCCTCCACCTCCTTAAGAGTTATGTCCTTCATCGGTAACTCATTTTGATCATTAGAAACCAGGGAGGGGATGAGTCTGGTGATAGTTCAATATCTTCCTAATGGTCCAACCTAGGGTCCTTCAGGATCTCCGATAAATGGGAGTTTAAGGTAGCTTCGATTTATTCCCTGGTCTCCGCCCTTTCTCCCCTAACGTTCTTGAGTACGAAAATATTGTTTTGAATTCTATTATGGATGTCCGAGTGGTGAAAAAACTTTCTGTTTTTTTCCTTCTTTAAGCCATCGGTTTATGGATTTCTGGTGCCACAGAATTTCCTTTGATTTCTCTCTTTCTTCTAACATGGATACCAAAATCCATTCCTCCACTTTTATATCTAGGAAGTACCATTAATTTGTCCCTGTCAATTGGATTTCCTGCAGATGGCTTTCCAATCGTTTCTTGTCTTATAAAATATTTCCAAACTCCTCCCTATTCCACTATTTGATTTTTGCCTTTAGACCCTTCATATTTTTCTAAAATTTGTACATACTGTGATCCTAGCCTTCCCTCATCTCCTCCCACCAAGATTTAATATTATCTTCAAAATATGGGTTCTCTAGCCAAAACTATTCAAAATCAAACAATTTCTTATATTTGGAACTCAGGCCACTCCACATAAGCTCAATTGGTCAGTGGTAAGACCCCATCCCCAGAAGCATTGCAGTGTGGATATGACTTTCTAAGTCAATTATTGATTCAGAGACTAAAACATGATCCAATATGGAGGATATGTGTCTATTCCCTGATATTTTATTGTTCCATGTGAACCAAGCCTCCCCCAGAATAATGTCCACAAGTCTTAGCTCCTCAATAGTTTCCCAGAACAATTCACATTCCTCCTTCAATATGTGTGTACCTCCCTTTTTTCCTCAAGGGAGGTAATTACGTTAAAATTTTCTCCAACTACCTAATGTGAACTGGTCATACCCTCTTGCAGACGTATGAGAGAGAAGAGGAAATCCCTCTTATCTCCTGCCCCTTGTGGTCCATATACATTCATCACCATCCCCTGAATGGTAAAACCTACAACCTTGAAATCCATTGAGAGAGAGAGTACCTAGTCCCTTGGAATCCACTCGGACTTACCTAGTTAGGGTCCCAGAGAATACCCAATCCTCCAAAGAAACCTATGGAATTTATCCAAATACCTTCACATCTCATCCAATTTCTCCTCGTAAGGTCCTGGATCTGATTTGCTTGACATTTTTTTTCTTGCAAAAAGACAATTGTCTGATTTTTATTCTTGATCATTTTATTCAAGATTTTGATTTTTTTCGGGATATTTAAGCCTCTTATGTTTTAGGAGAGGATCTTCATTGGACAAAATTACAAACCCAAGGAATATTTAATTGTCAGGTATTGTCCCGATTCGGCTAGTCTCTTTCACACTTTCGCAACCCTTTGTTTGTTTGTTTTCTTCCTATCTTCCTTGCATGTTCCTCAAATTTCTTCTTAGTATCTTTTTGATATCCATATCTTATCCCAAGTTGATTAGATGATTAGGCCTTTAGAATATCTTCTTTTAGGAGGATTAATTGTTCCTATGAGACATACCCTTTCCCTTTATCTGCACAGGATTTTTCAATCCCTTCCAAATATATACCACCTAAATCGATATCTTCTACCTCCTCTTGGGATTCCTGACCCAGGCCTTCACCCCCTTTTTTGTATCCAGGATCAATATCCATTGAAGGGATCAGGTCAGAAGACCCAACTGCGGTCTTAGAAACTAAGTTGTCCTTCCTTTTTTTGCCCGATATCTCTTCATCATAGTTTTCCAAGGTCTCAAAAAAATTTGAGACAATGATTTTCTTATGCACCTCTTGATTTTATGGTTTTCGACTTCTTCTCTTCCAGGACGGGACTTTTGTAAACCCTTGGTCCAATCAATCTCCTTCCTTTTCTATATTTTTCTTAGGGTCATTCATTGGGAAATCTGTCAAAATATGGCCATATTCATTGCATCTATGATAATGAAAAGGGATATGTTCATAATCTAGGGTTTGCAACCAGTCCTCATCTTCCCATGTCATCATGATTGCTTACTTCAAGTAGTTCCTTTGATAGGTCCATATATACACATATTCGAGCATAAGTAGTATATCATTGGATCTTTGTTTGATCAGAAATCTTGATAAATTTCCCCAAACAGTTTCCCAGATCCTCCATATTTTTTGGATCCCAGTATTCGTTGGGGAGAGAGTATAGCCTGATTCATACTGGATTGACTCTCATATCCTCCTGTTCTGGGAAGAATTTCTCTTTCCAGGGGCATGGGAATAATCCTATGGAATAGTAAAAATAAGGGCCCCCATCCAAAACTCGGTTCCTCTCTTCCAAGCTAATAAGTGAGATAAAGAAGAACCCGTTGGAACCCAAATGGAGATCAAAGTGACCCTTTGGTTTCCAAGTCGAATTGATCCACCAAATTAGGGTTTTTTCCAAGGGATGCATTACAACAAATTTCAAATTAGGGCATGATGTGACATATACTTTATTTTATCTCTGATATTCAAATATCTTACTGTCATGGAAGGAATCAAGGCTGCTTTTGGCATGCATTACCCTAGATTCCTACCCTTCGGTACTTTACCTTGGATCTAGATTTCATCCAGGTTTATTGGGATCTCACCAATATTCATACCCACTGCTTCCGAGGATTAGGAGGTTAAACCCCCCGCCCCCCTTTGTCCTCCATAATCCTCCGTCAAAACCCTTGACCTCCTACAGAAAACCTCCCTCCAGCCTTCCTCCTCCGTAATTTCTCCTAGATCATTTTTTCCCAAGATCCAATACATTTACCTTATAAAAAATCATTTGATTCAATTCCCTCTTTCAAACACCATGTTATCATAAAAAAAAATTACTAGTCACATTGATTGATTCCCATTGGTTTCAAGTCGTTTTCTGACAAACATTTAAGAAACTGATTGTGTTGTTTGTTGTATCCATAGGATTTTTATTTATATCCTCCTTCACTATTGTATAACCTTGTCTAGTAGCCTGTATGATAGTTTCCTTATCCAAAATACAATTTAAATAATTCCTAATATTCCCATATTATGTTATAATCATATCCCAAATGATATGTTTTGCTCCTTGTACTGGCAATTTCCTAGTCAATTACTTCATTAATTTGTCATTCTTTTCTAGGATATCTTTGTACTTATTTTCCCTGGATTTCCTTTCCTCCTCCTTCTTTAAAGATGCATTCTCCAAGTTTTTGTTTTGATTCTTAATTCCAACAATTTCTAAATATCTTAAACTCACCTGATACATGACTTCCACAATTGATTCTTCATTTGTCTCTACAGCTAGTGGAGTTATTTATAGCTCGGGATCTTTCTTTCTTTCTTCAATTTCCTTCTTTAAAACACCTTTTTTTTGCTTAAGAACCTTTTCATTTTCTATCAAAATAAATTTCTCTTCTTCACATTCATTTTTATCCTCAGTAAACTTCAAAAGATTAGCTTTGTAGTAATTTAATCATTATTCAATGTATCTTTTTCTTTCTCTAGCTCAGTTAGCTTTGAAGCCTGAATAAGTTGTGTAGCCGGGATTTTTAGCTTTTTATTTAACAATTGGATTGTACTTTCTTTTTATGCAAGCAAATTCTGAGTAGCTTATCCCTTATTTGTTTCACTGTCAGCAGCCGACAAATATCCTTGGATTTTCTTGATTTGTTGTTGGTGTGCTTTATTCTCCACCCTTTCCTATCTTAATTGATTTTCAATATTTGTCTTGGTGGACTGCAGCCTAGACACCTTCAGAGTAGCTTTCAGAAAATAACTGTAGATGACTGGTCTAGTTTTTTTATGCCATTGAATCATGTCTGGGACAAGAATGTTGTCTAAATTCAACCTCATCTTTGCCACCCTATTCTTAGTAGCCACTGCTAAGTTTAAGGTATCTTGAGAATGATCCTTAATAGTGACAAATGATACATATTTACTTGATATCTTCCTTACATCATAATACAACTTTAGATACTCATCCAAGGATGTATCTCTATTATCTCTGTACTTGTCAAATAATTCATCCCTAGTCATAAAATTATCAATAGAACCTTCATTAGTCTTGGAAAAAAAATACTCCTTTACTTCAAATTTTGGACCTTTTACTTTCATTTTTTTCTTCTTTCCCTCAGTATTTGTCACTTCTACCATTTTCCTGTTATATTTCCATGGCATCTAAAAAAGGTTCTTTTATTAGTCATTTATGAATAACTAGAAATAGGGGTAATTACCTCTGGTGTTGAAATGATAGCCAACGGATCCTATTGTGTGACGCTAATATCTTGTACTAATGATATAGAATCTTGTTGCATCACCTTCATTCTACATTTCTGAAGGATAATCTAACTAGTTTTATTTCTCAGCTAAACCCTCAACTTCTTGCTCTTCAAAAGGCTTGTTCTTGTTTACCTGTTTCCTTATTGAGATGATATGATGGGGATCATAATTTATTACAGTGGCTATTTGAAATATTGTCCCTTTAAGAAATATTTCTATCATAGGAAATGTATCCTTACTCTTAGTGATGAAACGTCCAATCACCCAAGGGAATTTAATCTCTGAAGCCTTCCTAAAGCTTATGAAATGCGCATTCTCAACTATTATCTTCTCTCTCACCAATTCCAATGCAAAAATACTTGGAGTGAGGAATCCAGGTAAAATATAAGACTCATGAGTGAATCCATATACCCTAATAATTGTATGCTCCTCTAATAAGAACAAATTACCTATATTTTTGTATGGTGCAAACTGTAAGTTTCCTTCATGATTGGTAGTACCCTGGGTAACTTGGCTTGGAAAAAGACTTTGTAAACCTCTGTTATTAACAAGTTCATATACTTGAAGAAATTTCTATTGATTTCCTATGTTAAAACCATCTCCTGTAATTGTAAATTCTCCTCATTAAAGAATAGAAACATCCTAACCAAATAAGATTGAAACCTGAAGTTTTTTGTGCTCTGGAAATTCACTAGTTGAGAATGAATACTTTTGGCCAGGAATTTATCAAATTTAAGCCATACTGACTGGGAAGACTTTGACTCTGTCTAACTTGTGCTAATTTTGAACAAAATACTCATTAGCATCTTAGTAACATACCTATCGGAATCCAGACCTAAAAATTGACTCATCAATGAAATAACTAATTTAGTTTCTTCATTGAACAGGTTGGTATTTATAGGGAAAGAGTGATTTTGTAGGGACACATTTGACCTAAAACAAGTAGTGAGAAATGAATTCTTATTCTCAAGGGTTTCTTCACAGAAATATTGTTTTAGGTTTTCTTCATTAAAATATTCTCAGCACAGGGTTGTTAACCAGAAAAACCACCCAACATGCTCCATATGGCCTACACCACATTAAGACATCCATTTCCTAACCCTTATTGACCCCCATATCGTTGTTTAACCTATGATTTCCCTTCAAAGGCTCAAAAAACATCAAAAAGGGCTTAAAAACCCATAAAAGAGCCAAAATAGCTCACAAGGGGGCTGAAGTCCTTGAAAAGGGGATAAAAACCCTAAAAGGGCCTAAAAACCCCAAAAGGAGCTAAGAAAGAGGCGAAAAGGGATTAAAACCCTAAAAAGGGCTTAAAACCCTAACCAAGGGATAAAAACCTTAAAACAAGAGAAAAAGAAATAAATAAGAGGGTGGGGGTCACTCTCAACACACGTCCACTTCTTATTATTATTACTTTGCTCGTATGAGTGCCTTGAGAAACCATCATTCTCAAGTCATTCATTCCCTTCATTCGATTTTTCTCCACTAGCTAAACCTCTTGTATTTTGAGCCTAGCTCCATACCACCCGACCTTGTAGAGAGGTAGATTCCTAAGCCTGGGCATGTTGGCCCCATTTTAAATCAAGATGGAAGGTATATGGTCTCATTTCCTCTATTTTTTTTGTTTCTTAGGTTGTTTAGATATACATGTTGTGATTTCTGACATTTTGTTGCAGGTTCTCCATTATTTTCCTCTAATATTTCATTGCAGGTTCTTCTTTATCCATTTGACTCTATCCTTTCATATTATAGATGGGAGGTAGGTGCAAATGCACGTAGCTAAGGTTTATTCTCCTCTACAAGGGTAAACAAGGAAGGGAATTTAAGTGAATCTTGGACAACTAAGGCATTGACATGACACAAAATTTTGATCTTGGCCGATTCCATAACCACTCTTTCAGAAGAAGAATAGTTTGATGCACACCACTAAACAAAATATAAAAAATTTAAGGTTTGTTTCGGACAAAAAAAAGTAAAAATGGGACCTACAAACACCATGTAAGTCTGTACCCTAGTCCTCAAATTATTTTATCTTGGTTTTCAATTGGTTAATAGAGACAAAGCACAACAGAGTATCAAAAACCTCACTATCCTTGTCTTCAAATACCTCTTCAATTTTCTAGAATTCTAAGGCTTGAACTTCTATTTCCCCTCGATTTTCCATACTAAAATACTTTTTGGCAGGTATAAAGTGGCCTACCTAGTAAACTGACGGGAAAATGACAATCTTTCTAAGTTGGACTCCCCCATGCGAACAGAGATTTCTTCTTCCAATGCACAAAAGACAAATTCTTTTCATCCACGTGCTTTACCTTTTATAACATTTTATACAACAGAATCCCCTATTGTCTTTCATGCATCTTTCCCATGTGAATCATTTTTTGTCCATAGATTTATTCCCTCTTTATCCTATACCGTCGATATTGATCATTGGTTAACCTTACGTTTCTAATCCTGTAGCCCTACCTGTCTTTATATTCCTTGTACTTCTCAACAGTGGATCCATTTATCACTATGGATTGATCAGCTCTTTGTTTACTACTGTAGATCCTCTCTTTGAGTTTCCACTATCAACCAGAATGTAGAACAACATATGTCTTTCATCAGCAGATCCTAAAAAAACCCTTGATCTTAATCCCCACAAATCCTATCCATTTATCAATTTCACCCTTTACACATTCTGCTCAACTCCAACTATACATCTATCATGCAAATTCTCTTAGCGTACTCAAACTCAATCGTAGATCTTTATCGATATCAATCTCAATCATTGATTACTGTTACCCTTTAACATATTCCACTGAGCTCCCTTCTTACTTCTTCAGTGCATATTCAGATAGCAAAATCTCCCTCGACCATAGATCTCTCCATCTTTAAACATTATCCTTTGATTGAGAGGACCCTTTAACACATTCTGTTGATTTTAAAATCTTATTAGTCGACGCAAATTTTATCAGCAAAATCATCTCCAGTCATTGATCTCATCCAACATCAATCCTCACCATTGATCTTTGTCGGATTTATGCTTTTCTATTGATTCCCGACTCAAATTTCTTCGTGCATGTCTCCCCAGTGGAATCCTTAAGCGTTGTACATCAGTTTCTTCTTTCAATCTCCGTTGTTGATGTGTTTGGGGTGTAAGTTTTTTTGTTTATTGGAAAATTTTGTTTCTTTGCACTAGTTTCACTAGAGGAATTATTCTTATCCATATATCTTATCTTAACTTTCTCATGATCATAGATCTAGGCTCCCCTTTAAACCATTTCGATAGTTTCCCAAAAAAAAATTCCCGTGCATCCCTTGGTAGTGGATTAATTGTCAACCATATATCTTTCCATCCACATATCTACACTATTAAAACATGTCACATAATACCATAGGTGCACATTTTCATTTGAATCTTATTTCCAAATATTAACCCATAATATTCTTAGGAAATATAGGTTTAATCTTTTAGAGTTATCCCATTTTATCATCCTTCAAGCACCTTATAAGTGTACCTTTGGTCATATCATAAAAATTTTCCATACCATACCTTATTTATTATGAGGCCCACCCCTTTCCAATTGCTAACCATAAATGGTGCTAACAGCTGGCTCCAACTAGGGATGTTATCCTCCCTGCGAGGTAGCAAAGAACTGTAAAGATTCACAATTTGAAATAGTCATCATCTTTTCCAATCCCTGACCTTCCACCAATTTTGTAGCTCTTATCTCCAAATCATATTCTAACAAAACTACTATCCACTTTTATCTTTTTCATTCTAGATTAGATTGATTAAGAATGTTCTTTACTACATTTCTGGGTACATATTCTATAATGTGGGACTGTAAAATGTACACTCTAAAATATTTCAAAGACTTCACTAAGGAATAAGTATATTTCTCCATGATATCATATTTCAACTCCCCATATCTCAGCGCCTTGCTAAAGAAACCAATGGGTTTTTCAACATTTTTTTTATTCTTCTGCATCAAGACTCCAACGATTGTATGTTTAGAAGAAAAAGAGAAAATCATAAAATATTTAGAAAAATCAGGACTTACTAAAATAGGGGCCTCTATGATTTCCTTTTTTATTTTCTTAAAAGATTGCTTGGCATCTGTAGTCCATTTAATTTCACTATCCTTTTTCAGCATATGTTACCGTTCAAAACTGTTACCAAGGTTGTGGAAGGTAAATCCCAAGGTAACAGCAGAACCACTTTAAGAAAGGAAGTCGGATTCCTCCTTTCTAAAGAGGGATCTCTCATTGTTTTTTAATAGGGCCCGATATAAAATGAGATAAATTTTCAGATTGAATTGGTGGTTGAAACAAGGAAAGTGAACATTGGGATATGGAGTCACAGATATCCTTATGAAATACATAATTGTTTGCAGGTGAATTTATACAAAGGAAAGGTAGTGCTCAGTTACAGTAAAAAAGCAGTTTGTTTGGTGGGTGAATTTTGTATCAACTTTTAAAATAAATCGTGGTGAATACCTCAAACAATATCCAGAGCATAACAATATGAATTATAGAATATTACACACTCATTTTAGATATGAAGAACACATAATGGCAAGTTTAACAGGAAATACATGCACATGGGAAAGGAAATAACAGACTATAACTATGAAATACACAGGAATCTTTGCAGTAACAGACCATCATTCAGCTCTACAATTTTATTAGCGATAAATCTCAAAATGCATAACACAAAATCTCACAAGTTCCAACCATGTCTTCCTATATTGAGGGTATATTTATATTATCATGGGCTCGCGAGACCAACCTTGAAATAGAGCCAAAAACAATTACAGCATGGGAGTGAAAATCCTAACAACTGGTGATCCAACAGATTTTCCATGATCATAAACCAAACAAAAAAGCACGTTGGAACATGCCTAGTGGATCAGTTTGAGAATTTTGACAATTGGAAATCAAGATCGCTTAATGATAATGACATTTCAAAGCACCTTTGAGCAACCTGCAACAGTTTCATTCATGCTTGCATCTTCACCTGCGAAATTGCTTCTGGACCGTAGATCTTACCTCAATATTTATTCTGGGCCGTCGATATGGTTTCTGCGGTAAGTGAAAAATGGGACGCTAACTTTCCTTGACCAAAATCTTGTGTCTTCAACTTTTCGATGTTTTCCTTTCCACCTTTTCCTTTCTACATTTTTGATCTCCGGAAGATTATTTCTCAGCCGTTGATCTAAGATCAAGCTGCAGGCTACAGAAAATGGAAAGTGAGATCTCTTCTTTTTTACGACCGAACTTCTGTCTTTTCCTCTTTCTTCCCTTCTAATTTTTCCCTTTTGATGTAGGATCATTTCAGACCATTGATCCCATGCCAAAAATTTCCATACCATTGATCTTGAGGATCGTAGAATGCAAAACATCAACTTTTCACGACCAAAATTTTATATCTTTTCATTTTCTGATTTTCTCCTTTCAGCTTCTTTTTGAGACATTGATCTTCGAGGAAACTCTCATGACCGTCGATCTAGCAAAAAACAGAAATTGGGATTCCCTTCTTTTTTTTAGCCAAATTGTTGTATTTCCTCTTTTCGATGTTTTCCTTTCCACACCATTGATCTGTGCAGGAGTTCTCCGTACCGTAGATCTTGCAGATCACAGAAAGTGGTAATTCAACTATTCATGATAAAATATTTTGATATTTCCGCTTTCCAATCTCCTCCCTTTGTTATTTTCTGAGCCTTTGATCTTTTGTGGAAGTGCTTTGAGTCGTCAGATCTCGGACTACATAAAACAAAAAACTAGGATTTTAACTTCCTCGAAGTTCAATTTTGATCTTGCTGCTTCCGCCTCTTTTCTAAACCATTGATATACAACGAAAACTATCTCGACCGTAGATCTTGGACTGTGGAAAGCAGAAGTCGAGTTGTATCACTTTCACTACCGAAACTTGCTTTTTTTTCCTTTTCTCGCTCGATTTTTTCTTGGAGGAAATGATTTACGGCCTTTGATTTTATCTGCTATGCATCTAGGTCGTCCATTCCCTGCAGAGCCTTATTAACATCATGTAAAGTCGTATGATATGTAAATTTTCAAGCTTTATCTTCTCTTTCACTGATCTAATTCCTTGCCAAACACTTAACCAAAAACTAGTGCTAACAGTTGACTCCAACTTGGGATGTTATCCCCCCTGCGAGGTAGCAAAGAACCCTGTAGACTAGGTACCAAACCCATTGGGATGTTCCCAAATTTTCAAACCTCAAACTTCTTATTTTTGTTTTTTCTATAGGTAAAAACAAAGAAAAATAGAGACATGGCTACTCCTCTAGATCTTAGGGCCTTCTCTTTGGGCTTCAAATCCTTTGGCTCACCATATATACTATTTGAAAAGTAAAGAAATATATACAATATGATACAAAAAATTATATGCTCTTTCAGGACAAGTAATGTTTGAGAAACCTTCCATTGACTGGACCCCCTTTTAGCTAAGACCCATATTGATGTTGTAGAATGAATGCATTATCACCTATGTATGTTGCAATGATATAAGGACCTACCCACATGTGATCACACTTCCCATGTTTATCTTCCCTAGGAGCATCCCACTTCAAAACCAAATCCTCAATCTGGAATTGTTATTCCTTTACCTTCCTATCAAAATTGTTCTTCATATTTTCTTGATGTATTTGCACTTTACCATAGGCTTTGTCCCTCAACTCATTCAATTCTATGATCTAATTTATTCTTCGTTTCATATGGTTTGGTTCATACTGTTGTTCCTACAATAGATTCATGACTGGAACTCCCAAAGATGCTGGTAAAACCACCTCAACTCCATATACTAATTGGAATTGTGACATCCTAATTGCTCTTTTTGTGTTGATTCTATCGGCCCACAAAGCATATTTTATCTTTGTATTCCAATCCCTTTTGTTATCTTCCAATAGTTTTTTTATTATCCTCACCAAACTTTTGTTAGAGGATTCTGCCAACCCATTACCCTCTGGGTAGTATGTAGTAGAATGATTGAGACTAATATGATACTTGTGACAAAAAATTATCATTTTCTTATATTTAGAATAAGGTGCATTGTTTGTCACAATCCTTTTGGGACAACCAAATCTAGCCAAAACATTCTCTTCTAGAAAATCCATAATTACTACATCTATGTCCCTTCTTGTAGGTATTTCTTCAATCCACTTAGTGAAGTAGTCAGTTATTGTTAAGATCCATCTATGTTGTCCTGAAGAATTGGGATTTATTTCCCCAACAAAATCCAGTCCCCACTCCTAAAAAGGTGCTTCTACTGATATTGGATTGAGAGAGAGTGGAACCAATTTCCTCTTACCATCAAATATCTAGAATTGGTGACATGTAATAGTCTCCTTGTAAACATTTGAAAACATTGAAGGTTAAAAACCAGCTCTCAAAATCTTGTTTATAGTTACCTTCCATGAAATATGTCCACCACATTCTCCCTTGTGAAATTTCTTCATAGTCTTCTTAGCTTCATTCTCCAAGAGGAAATTGAGAAAAACACCACCTGGATCTTTCCAATAAAGGTATTGATTCAGAATACAAAACTTGGCAGATTTCAACTTCATTGACCTTGCTCTTGTTTTTCTTAACCCTGCATGAGCCTATAAATTTTGCAACACATACACAATATCATAATACCATGGAGACATAGAGAAATCAGTGATTACATGCACCCCTGTATCAGGCTAATTTGAATGGCTAGTCAAGAAATTTAGCTACAAGGGTTCACAGTTGGAATTTGTCATCATCTTTGCAATTCCTTTTCCTTCAATCAGCTTCGTCGGATTAATTTCAACGTCATACTCTAGTAACACAATAATTCATTTTTCTCTTTTTCCCTCTATATCTAGTTGTGTGAGGATGCTCTTCACTACAAACTAGGAACATACGCAATGATATGTGAATGAAGAACATAAACTCTAAAATATTTCAACGATTTAATTAGAGCATATGCGTGTTTTTCCATAATGTCATATTTCACTCTCCATCTCTTAATGCTTTACTAAAGAAGGTTATAGGTTGTTTAGCCTTTTGATTGTTTCTCTGTAACAATATTCTAGCAATAGTGTGATCAGAAGCATAAGAAAATATTAGAAAATATTTGGTAAAATACGAACTTACCAGGACTGGGGATTTTGTGATAGCCTGTTTAATATCTTTGAAAGATCTCCTTTCATTTATTGTCCACTTTATCTCATAGTCCTTTTCCGGCATATTAGTCATATTCATTAATATCTCAGCAAAATTAGGAATAAACCTTCTCAAAAAATTTACCTGTCCAATGAATGATTACACTTCCTTTTTACTTCTTAGCTCCTCAACCTTCAGGATTGCACTGATTCTCTCTGGATCAATCTTTATACCATCCTTTGAAATAATTTTCCCTAGCAATTTTCCTTCCTCCAATGCAAAAATTGACTTTTTTGGGTTTAATCATACTCCATACTTTTTACATTTCAGAAAAACTTTCTCCAAATTCCTAATATGCTCCTTGTCATATCTTGAGTACACGGTGATATCATCCATGTAGACAACCACAAATTTACCCTTTTCCTATGCAAAATCAATGTCCATGGTGCACTAGAAAGTAGCCTCTGCATTCATTAGACCAAAAGGTATTTTGGCATACATAAATGTACCCCATGGTGTAGTAAATGAATTCTTTTCTTTATCCTTGGGAAATACTTTGATCTGATTGTATCATGAGAAACCATCCATAGTTGAAATCATTTCAGATCCCACCGCTTTTTGCAAAATATGTTCCATTTTTGGCAAAGGGTAATTATCCTTCAAAGAGACTTTGTTAAGATTTATGAAATCTATGCAAATCCTGATTTCACCACTCTTTTTTCTAACAGGCACCAAATTTGCAACCCATTTGGAAAATCTCAGAGTCACAGTAATCTTCACATTGAATAATTTTTTAATTTCTTTCTCCATAATAGGCAACAACATTGGATTAACTCTTCTCAATTTTTGTCTGAAAGGTTTCTCACTAGGTTTTATTGGGATTGTATATTGTATGATAGAAGTATCATACTATTTAAGGTATTCATAACTCCGAGAAAAGACATCAGTGTATCTTTTCATCAAATTGACATAGTCTTATTTTTCTTTGACAGGCAATTTTTTTTACAGTTTTATGATCTGTGGATTTTCTTCAACTCCTAATTTTCTGTCTTCAACAACATCAATAGCAAGTTTTACTTTTGTATCTCTAGCAACATCATTTTGATCAAAAAAACTCTCTAAATGGATTAAGCCTATGGGGATATGATTACTCTTCAACTAAACTATATTATTTTCCCCTAGTGAGTTTTTTAACTTTCTGTTTTTAGCAATTTTTTCTTCACTTTCTTTATCATCTTGGAAGTTTTAAAAAATATCATTTTCACTCTCTATCTGAGTATTTACAAACTCACCAAACAACTCTAAAAATATTTTTATCTGCATATTATCTTCAAATACTTTCCAATATTTGGAATTATCTGGTATGGAGGGTGTGTTCACAATATCAACTTTATACTTTCTTTGGCCAACAGTGGGAGTTTTAAATTTACCAACAGCAACAACCAAAGAGTCATCTACTATGTTTTATATATCAGAATCACTCTTATTTTATGCTCTGTAAAATAGTTACCAAACATATCCCATACCTCATTCCTATAATCCCTCATTCTGGGATGTTTGGTCTGAAAACTATCATTCACCTGGTTTATTACAAGCTCTGAATCTCCCATGACTTGTACCCTCTTTTCTCCCATATCCTTCAAAGAATTCAATCCTAGTAACAAATATTCATACTTTGCCACATTATTGGTACATTCAAAAGTTAACTTATATGACAAATCCTTAAAATCCCTGATAGGAGAGATAATGTGTACACCAACACCAGCACCATGTTTTTCCACAGATCCATCAAAATACATGGTCTAGCGACCCTCTTCTTTCTATTTCTTTTCCAAACCCTCTTGTCTCTTTGCAAACTCTTCCTCCTCCTTAACTTCAATGGGTGTAGGAATTTCAATATCACAGGGAATACCATTGTTAAATAAAATGGAAGATACCAAGTTAGTATCAATAGCATAGATAGCATGATTATCTAGTTTTTCTTGGATGCTAACTACATAAGGTGACCTTTTATCATTGTATAACCTTTTATTCCCACCAGCCATAGGAATGGTATCATAATACATATCCATTTGCAAACTTCTTTTCAATTTAGAATTCCAAGACCTTGACAACAATACACCAAATTTAGGAGGAATGTCTGCTATAACCATGTCCATTACCATAGTCTTATATGGCATTTTTGTCAAAGTTACCACCATATCTTTAATCAATCCAAGACACTTCACCTTCCTAGAATAAAAAGAATACAAAACTTCTAGTAACTTCCAGACCCAAAATTTCTACCACTTCCTTAGGCACTAAATTACGAGATGCACCAGAATCTAGCATAGCATTGTGCACAACCATATCATGTACATTTAAACTTAGGTAAAAAGGAGGAACTTCATCATCATCCACATTTTCAATTTTTTACCCAAAGACAATGGTAGCAATGTGCGGTTCTTCCCAGAACCGCTCTGCCATGGTGAACAAGGAGCAGTGCCCTTTGTAAAGAGTGAAAAAGACAGGTTCTCATGAAGCTTCTTGAAAGAAGCCTGCGTGGCACCCTTATCCCTGATCACTAGGGTCAGTTGGGCTCGAGATCCATCCTTGTAGGATCTCCTAGCCACCTCACCCACCAATTTCTCAACCATCCCTATCCATTCCAAGCCTATAAAAGTAGGCTCAATCTCCATGGTTGAGGAGAGAGTATTGTTATGATGTTTCTTTCATATTCTGGCCTAAGTCAGTTAAGAGATCTTGAGGGAGAAAGTTGCAGCTATCAGAGACAAGGTGTTGGCTTTGTGAAAGAGCATATCAACACTAAGGTATAGGTTGTAAACTCTTTCTTCAATTTATTAATGCGAAGTTGGTTCCTTTCCCATATACTTGTTATGTTGTAATATTGCATGTTATTGTCAGATTCATTAGTCATTGGCATAGATCTATAGATGATGTTCTGGTATCTTTGATCTCTTGTGTGTTTGATGTTTTTATGCAGGTATTTCCTTGGAGACCTTTTGTCATAAGAGAAGAATCACATCACTCCATCAAAAATTGTCTTCCATGTGTTTATAGCTTCAAGGGAAAGTCTTCCAACCTTTGTTGTGAATCATTTGATCTGGATCTGAACCATTCAAACTAGAGGAACAGTTTCTGTCCATAGAAGGTGCAAAATTCCTAGCTACAAATTTGGCGACTCCACTAGGGAAGAGCTTCAACAGATCTAATATTCCTTGGTCTTCTTCAAGAACACTTGTCTAAAATCCAAGCTCCCTTCCTTCATCAATTCAATCATATCCACTAGCTGATCTATTGATCTAGTGGTTATTGGTTTTGTATCTTCGGATCTTTTTCAGAACTGAGTTCTTTCAACCCTCTATGCTCTTAAGTATTGTTAATTCATGGTTTAAGTTCCAATTGCATAGTGATCTAACCTTGTTGTTTCGTTATTTTCTTTGTTTTGGTGCATTTACAAGGAACCGTGTATGTGCTGTAGGAAATAAGCGGTACCACCACCTGAAGATAGTTAGCAGGAAGCGGTGCCATCGCTTGATACCAATAATCAGGAAGTGATTTTGGATCAAAATTGCTCTGTCAGCGACTCTCTACACGTGGTGCTAGGTAGGCCTTTTCTAGGATTGATTTTTCAATTTTTTTGCAAAAAAATTTGGTTTAGTTGTCTTCAGTTCTGAATGTCTGGGCTTGCATTAAAGATACCTAAGTGCTTGAATGTTGAATTTGATGTGGTAAAAGGATTTTTTTGTTAAAATAAAAGAGTTAGGATAGGTTCATCTTTTCATTAGCTTGTATACCTAGTTTTGAGTTTTTCGAAAGGAGTTTTGTTTGAGAGATTAGCATCAGTTAGATCTCATTCTTATTTCTAAATAGATCTGAAAAGAAAGACTCATTTGGTTGATAGCTTGTTTCATTTTTCATTAAAAATTCATGAAGGACTTCTTTTTGCTTTGAAAAAGAATTTTTTTTGTTGAGAATTATTCATATCTATTGTTGGGGAACAAATTGTTGGATCTTTGATTAGCCTCATTAGCTTTCATGTCTCCATCTTTCTTCTCTTTCTTTTACCTTTTGGTTCTCATCAAAAGAAAAATATTAATAGTTTTAAGTTAGATCTTTCTCGTTTTAATGAAAAAATCGAAAAAAATATTGATTATTCCTTTGAGTGTGTTTTTCCCTTTCTTGGAAAAAGAGATCTTACTCTAGTTTGCTTGCTTTCAAAATTGGTTTGAAGTTTGTTGTTTGTTCTCTTTCTCCGAAAAATTTTGGTTTAGTGTAGTTGTTTGAGAAAAATTTTGGTTTCATAGCAGAAATTGAAAAGAAAAATACTCTCTCCCTCCCATAGGTAGGCATGTTTTGAAAAGTAAAGTGAAATTATCTGCATTTCATATTTGCATGGTTTTACACTTCTATCAAAATCTCATGCATTCACCTAACCACTCAAGATAAAATTAACGGTAGTTATAGGTCTAAAATTGTATAAAAATTTGAGTGGTAAGTTAGTGACATGTTCAGGTTTTCTCCCTTGTGGTCTTCTCTCCACATATCATCAAGAAAAGAGGGCTATGCTAACTCAACTTAGAAATGTGCATCTTTTGGTGGAATCAGTTTCATATTTGAAGAATTTTCAATTTTGACCATGTCACCAGTGCCGAGAGAAACTAGGGCATCACATTTTGGAGGCTTCCCACCTCGATCTTCAGGAAAGGACCCTGCGGAGCAACTTTCCTCAAGGAGGTGCATATTTCTGTCCAAACAGAATTCCCAAACTCCATGTTTGGAAAATTAGGGTTTCTCTAACAAACCCTAGGTCATCCATCTTTGGAACCAAGTCGGACAACTCAAATCGGTAAGATCTAAATCTTTTTTATTTACATTTGAGGTTCCCATTTGAAAAAATGGATCACCATACTCATCTTGAAGACAATCTTGGAGGGGATTATAACTTCTAAGCATGGAAGTACATAATATCCCTAATCTTTGAAGAGAATGATTTGGATCGATACATCACTGGAGAAGTTCCAGAACCAGAGGGAGTTGAGGCTAAGGCTATTCATAAGAAGAACTTGGCTAAAGGAAAGAGAATCATTGCATATTCTATTAATGATAACCTCATCCCGCATGTGTTATCATTCAAGGCACCAACGGAAGTATATGATTCTTTGACACAGATGTTTGAGGGAAAAAACATCAACTAGAAGATGACTTTGAGGAACTAGTTGAAGAATGTGAAGATACAGAACTCCGAGACTCTACAGTCTTGCTTCACAAGGGTTGTTGAAATCAAATAACAACTTGAATCAATTGAAGAGAATTTTGAAGAAGGATAAATTGTGATGACTACCTTGAATGGTCTCCCTATATCATGGGACTCATTCATTCAAGGAATCTATGCAAGAAGGAGGATATCTCTTTCAGCAGACTCTAAGAAGAATGCACACAAGAAGAATCTCAACTCATAACAAGAGAAGAGAAGATGGGAGCAACTAAATATCAGGCTCTCATAGTTCACATCAGGAGTGACTACAAGAAGAAGGAGAAGAAGGAGAACCACCATCACAACAAGAAGAAGGATAAGAAACAAAAGAATAACAAGAGAGATCCTTCCAATGTTTGATGCATACTTATGATGAAAAGGGACACTTTGCAAGAGATTGTCCCATCAAGAAAAAGAGACACCATGCTCATGTTATTAAAGATGATGAACCAACACACAAAATATTCAAAAGAGAGAAGGATGATTCAGATGAATACTATGTGCTAATTCCAACACTTACAGGAACTGTCTCACATGAAGAGCAGTGACTGGCTAGAAGGAATCATTCGTCAATATGTATGATCATGAGTCACCTCACAAGGTGAAACTTGCGGATGATTATCAATACCCCATAAAATGGGGTGGAGTAGATTCATACAAGCTAGACTTTGGGAAATCCTTAAAGATGAAGGATGTCTTGTATGTTCTAGGATTGAAGAAGAATATTCTCTCCATCTTTGCACTAGATGCAAAGGGAATGAGAGTTTCATTTTTCGATGGCCAAGTTCTAATGTGGCCTAAAGGAAAGACAATAGATGATGCAACAATGATTGGAGAAGAATACTGTGGCTTGTAGAAACTAAAAGGATACCCTGAACAAGCATTGGTTCATGGGTCAATATAACCAAGTGAACTATGGCATCGAAGGCTTGCACATGTCCACTACAGAGCACTACCGACGGCAAGAAAATCAGCCTCCAAACTTCCACAAATCCAGGAAAAGCATGAATTCATTTGCAAAGCATGTGTACAAGGAAATAATGAAAAGAATACTTTTCCCAACAATGAAAGCAAGGCTAAAGGAATAACTGAGATAGTACACTTGGATGTATATGGATCCATTTCTTCTAACTCATTAAGCAGGTATGTGTACTATGTTTCCTTTATAGATGATTTCTCACGTATGACTTGGATATATTTATTGGAAAGGAAAAATGAAGTATTATGTAAGTTCAAGGAATATAAATCCTTGGTCGAGAACCAAACTGAAAGGATCAAGAATTTGTTGTGGCGGATAATTCACCTTGGAAGAATTCAAGGAAATCTACAGAGAGTCTGGGATTAAGAGGGAGTTGATAACTCCATATAATCCTCAATAGAATGGGGTTGTGGAACGAAAGAACCAAACCTTAATGGAATCAGTGAAAGAAATGCTACATGACCAGGATCTTCCTATGCACCTTTGGGCGGAAGAAACAAGAACATATATGTATGTACCAAACTGTACTCATTATCAAGTAGTTGACAACAAAACTCTAGAACAAGCTTTCTCGGGTGAGAAGCCAGAAGTTATCCATCTTAGAATATTTGGTCTGAAGGTGTACATATATATCCCAAATGAAAAGAGGACCAAGATCGATCCTTCTAGGAGGAAGGGTATATTCATAGGATAGAGTAATACATCAAAGGACTACCGAATATACTTCCCATTATTCAATAAGATCGACATCAATAGAGATAACCTTTGATGAATACTTGGCATACTTCAGAACTAGGAGGATACCCACTCAATAGTTCAAGGAACCTGAAGAAACGAGAGTTTGAGATATGGAAATTAGACAATAAATTCCATAACACCATGAATATCATGACATGGTAGAACCACAAGAGTCGGTAGAGACACTCCTCAAGAAGAACTCCCACAAGAGGAAACTAGCATGGGCATGGGAGATCATACAAGAAGCAAAAAGGTATGGCACTCCAGAAGGAATGGATAGAGAAAGGAAAAGGCCAAATCCTTACAACAACTATGTGGCCCTGCTATGTGGAATCATTGAGAAGGAATCTGCCACCTATGAAGAGGCTTAATAAAATAAAGAATGGAAGGATGACATGATCCAGGAGTATCAATCGATCATGAAGAATGATGTATGGGAGATATTTATGCTACCAAAAAAGAATTTTTCCATGAATTTGAAGTGGATATATGAGATCAAGCATACTGCAGATGGAAGTATCGAAAAATACAAGTCAAGATTCATAGCATGAGGCTTCTCACACAAAGAAGGCATAGACTATGAAGAGACATTTGCACCCATGGAAAGTTACAATTTCATTAGGACCATACTTGCATTAGCTGCAATTATGAAATGGAACATACACCAGATGGATGTCAAGACATCATTCTTGAATGGTATATTCGAGGAGGAAGTGTACATGGAACGACCACTAGTATTCGATAAACATGACAGGAAGACTCATGTGTGCAAATTGAAGAATTCCTTGTATGGATTGAAACAGGAATCGAGGACATGGTACAACAAGATGGATAGCTTCCTGATGATCCAAGGATTTACCAAGATTAAAGTGGATTCCAACCTTTATTTCAAGGTTGAAGGTGGAATACTAGTGATTCTCCTTCCATATTTTGATGACTTATTTCTAATGGAAGAGGATGAACTCATTAAATATGCAAGGAGGAGATTTGCTACAGAGTTTGAGATGAAATACCTACGGATGATGTACTACATATTAGACATGGAGGTGTGGTAGAGTGCAAATGGAATTATCGTTAATCAAGGAAAGTATACTGTAGAGTTTCTAAAGAGATTCGAAATGCTAGACTACAAAGTGATAGCCACACCTATTGTACAAATTGATCATATTTATGAAGTCAAATATGATGCTCCTACACTTGCATCTAATTATGAACACTAGTGCATTTCTAAATACCCAAAAAAATGGTATCTCATTCCTTTTCATTATTTTTATTGCTTTGGCTTGCTCAATATGTCTTGTGATCATAAATGAAATAATTCTTACTTGGATTTCTTCCTATATTCTTGAACTCTTTGAGTTTTTTTCAATCTATATTCTATGAGTCCATGAGTGGAAAACCTCCACACTTGTGTAGCATCCTTGGTTTCTTGAGAGTATTCCCTAGTTTGTGCATACTGGCTGCTTGATAACACAAGCATATCCTTAATGGTATAGTGTCATGCCAATACGATCTCTTGACTTTCCCTTGGCTTGTGGAGATGAAAACTAAAAACAATATGGATGCTTGGTGGCAACATTTTTGGGGGTATGAAGTAAAATACGTGGTGGAATTAGATTGGGGCCTAGATGGACCATGATACAAACATACTGATGTGTAGTTGACTCGAATTCCACTCATGGGTTTCTTCCTATTTTTTATAACATATATAATAGATGCTCCATTTTCTTGGTATCTCTAGTACAAAATGGGAAATTAATAAGTAAACAAATGACTAAATCTAGTTATAAATGATTATTTTTGAGTCAGCGACTACTAGTAGCTAATCTCCACTATCTTATAGCTTGACTAACTTAGTCTTATTTCACTTAGTCATTAATAGCTTGAATTATTAGTCATTGATTTAGTCATTGATTTAGTCATGGATTTAGTCACGGATTTAGTCATTGATTTAGTCACTGATTGTAGCAATTAATAACCAAATATATGACTAAATAAACTACTAGATGATAACATATTAATGACTAAGCTGAGTACAACTAGATACGGGAAATTAGCCATTAATAGTTGTATATATACGAATTTAGTCATTTATGTAGTCACAAATTTATGATAGGGCATGGAGGAATCAAACCACCAACCTCTTGCCTATAATTAGGAAGGTGCTCTACCATTGAGCTAGAACCCTTTAAGAAGTTATTATTGCTTGATAATGATGATATTGAAACAAATTTTGCATTATTGATGCATACAAATTAATGATTATCAAGTTAATATAGATCCATAATGGCTTACCATGTACTAGTCCTTCAAGTCATTTTTGCACTAAATAAATGCATTTGAAAGACTTGAATGACTATTAAAAGGTAAGCCATTATGTATCTATAGTAACTTGATAATCATTATTTTTGTATGTTAATTCATTAAATTCTACACAAACAAATCATTTCAATGATAACCAATCCAAGATAACCAATTAGCACTCAAATAACGCACCAATAAAACATCCCATCTTNCTATACTCACCAAATTCCTTTTGATTACAATCTTAGGACACATTTTACAACCACCCAATATAGTGAAAACCATTGGAAAATATGTGAGAGTTTCAACAAATTCAATTTTAAAAGAAATAATCATGGAAAATAGAAAACCCTAAAACAATGCACTATTACAAATGTTACATAATAAACTCTTATGGCAACAAAGACCCTTAATGCAAAAATTCATTGTCAATTGATTCGCCAAATGATTTCAATTTTGGGTTGTGAAGATTGGGATTAGAGAGAATTGTTGTTGATAGAAAATAACTTTTATGCATTGTCACAACAATAGAAAAATAATATTATAATGATCATTGTGTAGTATATGCACATTTTTGGTGTTTAATGAATACAATTAAGAATGCTATATCACTTGATTTCACTGTAGCCATTGTTGCCCACTACTAAAATATCTTTGTCATGCCTTTACATGACCTCACATAGGACAATCCGTGCATTGTCCTCCACCATCTTTGCTTCAAAGTTGTGAATTCGCAATCACATATGGGAAAAAATGTCTACAACCTCATATGGGAAAAAATGAAAAAAAAATCGGTGCCCATGATTTAGAGTGAAAAAAGCCTTTGGCTTGTTCTAGGAATTTGGCCCCAATTCTCTTTAGATCCAACTTCACTGAGGACATGACATACACTATCCTTGTAATTTCATCATGATATTGAGTCCTTCATTTAATGGGAGAGTAGAAGTTAACATAAAATATGGTTATCTATAAGATAACCAACTAGCTAATTTTCAGTTATCCCTCAACTCTTTTACAAGGAAAGTTGAAGACAATGAGACAAACCTGTTCTCCCATAATTTATCCTCCCTTCTAACATGAACTTCCTCAATCTTCTTGATGGAATTAAAAGTATTTTGAACATTTCTATCATCTCTCTTAGGCTTGTTTCTTCTTCTCTCAAACTAGAGCTTTGTGTCTTGTTTGTTTCAAAGCAACGGTATTAACTGAAAATTTTTCATGTCTAATAATGTCATCAAATTAACTCCATCCACAACCAAACATGGCCTTAAGCATTTGGTATGGAACAAAAAATGAAATGGTTTTCCTTGCATTCTTCAAAAATGCTAAAAAAAATTACTATTGGTGCAAAAATTGACTAATCTCAAACTTTGTTCTGGAAACTATCTAAGTGAAAAGAGATAGACCCAAATAAGTAATCATCAGTATTGCAAGTTTGGATTAAAATTGTGGCACGACATTGAAAAACATGTCAACATGTGTCATGGGCACACAAAATATACCTTATTAAGTTCTTTTCCATGTATCTTTCTGTATGTTTTGGTCCACTTCACCTTTTTAGGGTTACGTTTTGTTTTGAAATTCTTATCATAATTTGGAATGGAAAAATTGGAATATATGAAAATGAGAAAAAAGAAGTTAGGAGATAGCAATATCATTTTAGTAAGCTAGGAAGAAATTGGAAAATTGCAAGATATGTCCTTTTTGGACAGCTCAAATTCAATGTAAAATGTTATATTAATTGGATGACTTCTAGGTTCAGGATGGATAACAACCAACCTGTTTTTTCTCCCAATATTAGCTCAGTTAAAACATGTGCAATATTCCTTTTGAAATGTGTCATTTATCCATGTTTATAAATAAATAAATGCAGTGGTAGACCTTCTGTCCAATGAAGGGTTGAGTTTGAATTTCAATACAACCTGGGTCATGCATACATGAGTACAAAGAGGGTATTGGTATGCCAGATCAGCCATGGAAAGTCAATCTGATATTAATGCATTTGAAAGGGGAAGACTTTGATCATGAATTTGTTTCAAAGGATCAGTTGTTGACAAGATGCTCCTTGATTAATTCCTTAAACCTATAATTGAATGTAAAAATAAAATAATAGTAAGTACATTTTCCTTCAGTAAAATAAAAATAAGAGTAAGTAGATAGATAGCTTACTCAAATGTTGTCATAGGATCAGATGATGCAACAGTCATACGCAATTGTGTTCTCTCATATGGATCTGTTTCAACCCTAATCTGATGCATCAAAATACATGGCATAAGCACAATATTCCTTGGGAAAACTACAAAAATGAAAAATAAAAATAATTGTACTAAGTAGTTAGTTGTGTACCAAGCAAAGTGACAAATTGGTAGACTCAAAATAAAATGTGGTACTTGCAACTAAATTGTTAGGATTGGGATCCTGCAAGAGATTGTTTTTCATGTAGTCAATCTATCAAAACCCCAAAATTTCATTAAAATTTAAAATTTTTAAGATAACATAAAATGTCTGAATATGCAGTTTACTAACTGATAGCAGTTAGCGGAAAATGAAACAGTCTAACGTTTAGTATTAATCATTTTCATATTATGTTAACTAATACAGCTTTCATTTTCGTAATGTATATAAGATTGACCTGCACACAGCTTTATTTCAGTTTTACTAATAAGTTTACTTTTTGGCAAGTAGGTGAAATCTATCTTTGAAAACTTGGGCTTACTTAGCATTTATGCTAACGCAAATGGACTATTGCTTCTTACAAGTTTAACAGGTAATGATCGATTAAGTAGGGGTTTATTTCATAAAGTAGCAAGAAGTATATCTATTGCATGTTAAATGCTAGTAAATAACTGACTATTTAAAACCAAGCTCTGATGAGGTAAAGTAACCGTCTTTTATTTCATGAAAGTACTTCTATCAATCTTGATAGTAAAGATTTCTAATAGAGTACATGTTTCTATTTTGTCTCTAACTTAACTAGTTATGGAAATTATCAACCTGTTGCTTGTATGTAAATATGATCACTAACAAGTTATAAACTTCAGTTCTTACATTATCGCCTTGCTACATGTACCGTTGTAACGACATACATTACCATATTATTTTATAATGTACCAATCTGATTGTTACTTGCATTCAGGAGGAATCTTACTGCCTGGAAATATCTTTGACATATAAGTTTGGTCATTGTAAATAAATGCATCATTTCATGATAGAATACTATCTACCATCACTTTCATAAGTCTGATTCATAGGTAAATATATTATCAGTGTTATTCCAATAATTATAGACCTTGAGCATGGTTTATTCCATTGTTAATTTACTATTATCATGTTTCCTCACTTATAACAAGTTCTTGTTTAATAATAACTACTATGGTAGATTTTTCTACCTAGAACTTTTAATCTGAAGTCTACCCTAAGTGACACTAATATGACCAAGATTCTTATACTATGCTAAGAACAGGAAAACATAAACAATCACAAACTATCGTTGCCAAATAATGATAGGGTCCATTATTATTATTGACAAGTTGAGTATGTAAACTATTATTTGTGAGAGCTTATACCAAGGTCAAACCTTGTGATTGTTTAGATGTCATGGTTTAAATACTTTTTACTCTTATATTCAAACTTCGTAGATTATAACTACTC
>LPNX010515816.1:22384-49780 GCA_001517045.1 Pseudotsuga menziesii | reverse complement strand
CTCCATATTCTTGTGCATGGTTTATTTATATTATTCTATTAATAATTTGATGATTGAAACCACATATGGACTATGGACTCGACCCCTGCATGGTTGAAAGAATCGAAGGGCACGTGGACTCTTCTTGTCCATGGATTGGTGACTTTTAAGGGTTGGAAACCCTATTCTCTTGTCAAATATCTATAAGGGTTTCGTTGGCCTTCGGACTGCTCTGTGTGATTGTCTTGGCGGCCATTAGAGGATATGTCTCTGTCTTGTTTCTCCGTGGCCCATATTTATTGCTATGAGGTTTCAATACTCAGTCTTTGCTTGCAAACCATCGAGCTTGTGAACCCTTTTGCGTGAGTGGTTATTGTTTGTATTTGTCTCTTGGCCTGTCAATAGTTTTTAGCTCTGCTCTCCTTACGGCTTGTCACGGCTCTAAAAAACTTAATATTACTAACCTCGTCTCCACTCCAGGGCCAGCGTAGGGGTTATATCCCTCTCTGCTCCAACTACTTAAGCTGATAACAGCTTCTTCGATGCTCGAATTCTTTTTCTTGCTTGCAGGTGAATACACTCTGTTTTTTTTTAATATGAATAACTCGCAGTTAAAAAAAATTTACAATTAGGTTTTCAATGGAGACTGAGCTTTGTATTAATGCACAGTATTGTGCTCTTTCCAGGAACTCATGACAGCTCTAAACTTCAATGACGAGGATAATCATTGGTTGGTTCAGTGGACTCATGGCCCCAACCGGTAAGCCCTGAGTTCAAAGAATGGGTTTTTACGCTGCTTGTAAAAAGGGTTGTTGAAAGGTGAAACATAGAGCTTGGAAGCCTGTCCGGTTTCTTCGTTAGCTATGAGGTTTTAATAAGTTTTTTTTTAGTTTTGTTTACAAACCCTCGCTATGATGTTGGGTAGTACCATCCTTGAGCTGTGTGATGTATTTTGGTTAAGTTTTTAGCCTTATGGCCTGACAATGTAATACATTGGGTTTTTTAAGAAGGATTTTTAACTTCGAGCTCTGTCTCATTTTTGCAATGGTTTTGAAATCTTGTAAATTATGATTCTGTGTAATTTAGGTTTTTTCCTCTTCAACTGTCAATGAAGAAAATTACTGTTTAAGATATCTTTTTGTAAGTAAATATTGTTAATATAAAGACTGTAGCTCAATCATAATGTGAAATTTATAATTTTAAACTTACTTGTCCAAAATATACTAGCTAGGGTTTACCAGAAATGAAACCCTTGTCTAAATATGTTATTCAATTTATGATTACCTAAGCTCTACTTCTTGTTACTTTGGTTTGGCTATTACAAGTGTGTGGTGGTATATTAACCTGTTAACTGTAAACCTATCTTGCTTGTTTATAAAAGATCTTTGTTTTAAGAAAAGACTGTAAACAGTCTAAAGGATGATTTGAAATCTTTCTGTAAAATTTATTTATATAGTTATTACTGTAAATGGATTGAAACTTCAATAAATTAAATTATAATTAAATAATTTATAAGTTAGGGTTTCGACCTTGAGGTTCTTCCTTCATAGGTTATAAGCATGTCTAGTAAATATAAAGTAGTTTCTAAATATGTAATTTCTTAGTTTTTATATTATTTATTGTTTATATTTATAGTTTTTATTTACTATTATGCAACATAGAATTTATTCAGAGTTCTCTAAAGGATAGAAAGTAAACTTTGTAACTCTATTTACTCTTTATAAATTAAGGGTTTGTCACATAACCCTAATCTAGTTTATATTAATTAATAGTTGAGATTTAGTTTATAGTTTAAACAAATAAACTATGGAGATAATAGCTTGTTTATATACCTAATTGTCTACTACTACTGTAACTCTAATGTATTTTATTGTTTCTTTTCTGCATTTTATTTAGTTATACTAAGTAAAAACAGTAAACACAAATAAATCATAACACTGTTTTTCCTTCATAATATTTTAAAAATTAAAATAATTTACTCTGTTATTTACAGATACACAATCCTACCTATTATTTTCATTCTCTTATCTACTTAAAGCATTATGGTTGTGCTAGAATACGACCTGGTTTCCAAGTGTGGAAAAACACAGTCCAGAAATTGATTTTCATTCTATTTCATTATTTCCTAAACCAGTTTCATTTCTATAACAATCTAATAACAATATTAAATCTAACATTTCATAAACTCCGAACATTTAAAATTCATTTAGAAAATAAACTAAGATTACTTAATTAAAATAGTAAACTCAAATAACATAGAACCTATTGAGGACAAATGACAACAAATTTAGGAGGTCGTTCCTCCCTACCAATCTCCTGGAGAGCACTCAAACAATGCTTCCTCAGGACCCCCGAGCCTGTTCCTAGTCTTCTTGGCTGAGAACTAAGTGGAGAAATCAAACAGTAGAACCCTCTGTCAACTGACCTCAGTAAATACTCTGCTCTCAGCAGTATGATCTTCAGCTTAAAAGCTACACTAGATCAATCAGCAATTATCCCATCAAACACTTTCCAAATTTCCCTTCCATTGAATTTCTCTGAAGTACATTCATTCAACCTGAATGATCACTTCTCTAGAATGAGCAGCCTCAGCTCTCTTCAATGGGAATTTTTATAAATATTGCCTAGATCTTTTAGGGTCAGTTTTCATTAATTAATCCACTTGCCCTAATTCCATTTTCTTGGGGAATCATGACCACAAATGTAGGGAAGTTGCCACCTGCAACAATTGGAAGTGGTTTGAGGATGCTGCCACATGTCAGTTTGCTCTCCACCCAGTCTCCTCCACCAATTTCACCAGTAAACACTCTTTTAACAGCTCTCCTAAGTTGTTGTCTCCTCCTTTATTTATTTATAAATAAAATATTCAGAATTTACAATAAATATCCTTGACCCTACTAAGTCATCAATTACAACTTAGCATAAAATTTAACATATTGTCCTCAAATAATATTATTATTTTTTTGCAAAATTGGGGTATGTGACACACACACACCCTTAAATTATAACATCATCCTCGATGTTATTTATTCTTCGTCCTCAAAATTCCCCTGGAACAGAATTGGATATGCATCTCGCATATTACTTTCCAATTCCCAAGTGGCTTCCTATGGACTAAGGTGCTTCCATTGCACCTTCACCTGACCAATGGTGCGGTTTCGAAGTGTGATATCCCTTCGGCTAAGGATACAGTCTAGTTCCACCAGTAAATCTCCTTCTGGTTCCACCTATACATCATTTCAGTTAAAAACATGAGTAGCATCATGAACATATTTCTTTAGTACAAAAATGTGAAAAACATTATGAACTCTTAAATTCGGAGGTAATGCTAAGGGATAATCTACCTATCCAATCCTGGATAGTATTTCAAATGGACCACAGTAACGAGGTGCTAGTTTTGCACAGCTACCCAAACTTAGAGAACTCTTTTTGGGTCTCACCTTGATGAACACATGTTCACCTACCTGAAACTCTTTTGGAGTTCTTTTAAGGTCTGCTTGGCTTTTCTGTCAATCTTGCACAGTTTTCAAATTACCTTGTACCTGCTTTACAATTTCTTCCATTTCTTTCAATAGTTCAGGACCTAATACTAATATGTCCATCGAATTACTCCAAGAAATAGGAGTGTTACACTTCCTTCCATACAAGATTTCAAAAGGACTAAATATGGCTGCCACTTGATAATTATTATTATAAGCAAATTCTACCAGATGCAAATAATCCTCCCATCTGCCTGGCTGATCCTTTACATACATTCTTAGTAAATATTCTATTACTTGGTTTACTCTTTCAGTCTATCCATCAGTTTGAGGATGAAATGAAGTACTAAAATTTACTGTAGTGTTTAATCCTTTAAACAGAGATTTCCAAAAGTTACCTGTAAATTTAGGGTCCCTATCTAAGATTATAACTTTCGGTATCCCATGCAGTCGAAAAATTTTCTTTAGGAAGATATCAACTATGTTTGCATCTTTATACGTAGTTTTAACAGGTATAAAGTGGGCTGCTTTACTCAATTTTTCAACTACTACCATTATAGAATCATTTAGATTCTGATTTTTAGGCAGTCCAGTAACAAAATCAAGACTAATTATCTCCCATTTCCAGCTAGGAATGGGCAATGGCTAAAGTAATCTAGCTGGGTGATGAAGTTCAGTTTTTACCTACTGACATTCAAAACACCTAGCAATATATTCTGCTAGTTCAGTCTTCATATTTGGCCAAAAATATTCTTTTCTTAACATAGTTATAGTCTTTTGATAACCCGGATGGCCTGAGTATGGAGTTTTATGGATTTCATCTAAAATTATTAACTTAACTTTAGGTACATTAGGTACATACATTCTATCTTTATACAGTAAAAATCCTTTTTCATTCAAACTATACCCTTTACTTAAACTTTCTGTTGGATTTTATTTCGCTTTTGCTTGTAAATTTTTATAAATTTCATCTTGTTCTAACCCTGCTTTAAGTTGTTCTTCCAAATCTATTGTATAAGTGTTCATAACTACTGCAAAGCTCAGCCATGCATTTCTACTTAATGCATCAGCAACTTTATTTTCTTTCTCTTTAATGTGCTGAATTTTGAAATCATACTCACTTAGAAAAGAAAGCCACCTAGCTTGTCTAGCATTCAGATTATGCTGATCTAAAAGATATTTTAGTCCTTTATTATCGGCCATTAGAATAAATTTTCTTCCAATTAAACGATGCCGCCACATCTGTAGAGCATGTATAACAACAACTAATTCCAAATCATAAGTCGCATAATTCTTTTCATGAATTTTTAATTTCCTAGATTCATAAGCGATAACATGCCCTTCTTGATTCAATACTCCGCCTATACCATTATTGCAGGCATCAGTACAGACTACAAAATCTTTATTTGGATTAGCTATTCTTAAAATAGGCCCGCACTGGTTAATAAAGTTTTAACTTTTTAAAACTATCCTTGCATTTTTTGTTCCAATCAAATTTATTTCCTTTCTTCTGCAAGGAAGTTATCGGATTCGCAATTATTGAAAAACTTTCAATGAACCTCCGATAATAACCGATAATTCCCAAGAAGGATCGAACATCAGTTACATCTTTAGGAACTGATCACTCTTCAATTGCCTTTATCTTTTTAGGATCTACCGAAACTCCATCCTTAGTCACCACATGACCTAAGTATTGGATTTCATCCTTAAAGAAATCGCATTTACTAAACTTTGAAAAGAGTTGATGATCTTGTAACTCTTGCAAAAAAAAATTTTAATGTTCCTTATGCTTTTCTTCAGATTTCGAGTAGATTAGTATGTCGTTGATAAAAAAGACCACAAACTTATCTAGATACTTATGCATTACATTGTTCGTTAAGCACATAAAAACAACTCGGGCATTAGTAAGCCCGAATGGCATGACGACAAACTCGTAATGTCCATATCGAGTCCTAAAACCTATTTTAAAGATGTCTTCATCTTTAATCCTAACTTGGTGATATCCAGACCTTAAATCAATTTTTTAAAACACCGTAGCTCCTCATAGTTGATCAAGTAGATCATCTATGCGAGGCAATGGATATCTATTTTTAATAGTCATCTTATTCAAGTGATGGTAATCTATGCAAAGTCACATAGTTCCGTCCTTTTTCTTAACGAAGATGACAGGTGCCCCCTAGGGAGACACATTGGCTCGAATATACTTCTTGTCAATAAGTTCTTTTAATTGGGACTTTAGTTCATTAAGTTAAACTATGTTCATCCGATAGGGGGCCTTTGAGCTAGTTACTGCACCCGGTACTACCTCAATGGTAAAATCTAGTTCCCTTTTTGGGGGCAGTCCAAAAATTTCTTCCGAAAATACATCTGCATACTCTTTTAAAACTGGTATATCCTCCAATTTTAATTTATTTGTATTATTAAGATTTTCCTCATTAGTTACTATTACTGCATAAGCCTTACAGCCTTTCCTAATAGCTCTCTTAAGCTATAGAGCAGAAATCTGCCTTATGGTTGTTTTTCTAGGGATTCCCTTTACACTTAATGATTTTCCATCATTATTTATACAAGTAAAGGTTTTATCATAACAGTTTAAGATCACCCTATGTTGTTCTAACCAATCCATACCGATTAGTATGTCGTAAGAACCAAGAAGTAATACATTAAACTTTACAAAAGTTTCAAATTGATCCATAACTGCTGCACATTTCTTTACAAAACAAGTTACCTTCATTTTTGCACCAGTGGCTAACTGAACCAACCATGAACTTTCAAATTTTTCAACAGGAAGCTTACATTTTTCTACCAATTTAGGTGAAATATAACTTATACTAGCTCCTGGATCAATTAAAATAGCTATAGGGGTTTTTTTTATCTTACCTTCTACTTCCACCATGGAATTTTGATAGTCTTCCTGTCAATTCTCCAAGGCTGCATTGATCCTGGGCATAGTCCTCGCTAAGTCTCCAACAGTCATCTCCTCATGTATTGTATGGATATTAATGACATTCTTTTTCCGATTAGGATAGACTGAGGCAAAATGTGGGCCATTACACTCCCAGCACTTAATAGGTTCTTTGCATTCAAAGTTCTTTGTGTAATTACCATGATTATTAGTAGACTATTTACCCTTTGAGTTGTTCTGATTTCTTGGTGAATTATTTTTATTCCCTTGGAAATTCTTTTTAGGAAAGTTTCTAGCCTTATTATTTTTATAATTCCAATTGGGCACAAATTCTTTCTTCTTTTGATCATAATTATTATTATTCATTTTGGCCTTCTAGTTCTCCATACTCTCCTTCTTCCTATTCTATTCATAACAAAAATTGGCTTTCTTCATAGCTTCTTCCAGAGTTTTTCGATAGTCATACTCAATCCTATCCTTTATGTGATAAGGTAAATAGCTGAGGAATTTCTATACCTTCGGTTTTTCATCTACAAGGTATGACACATACCTAAGCATACTTAAAAACTTGCCATTCAAATCTTTCATAGTCATTGTTCCTAGTTTAAGCTCATAGAATTATTTTTCTCTTTCTTCATAATATTGTTTAGATAAGAATTTATTTTTAAAGTACTTCTTGAAGGTACTCCAATTTATGCTATTTTCTCTTATTCTTTTCACTCTCTTTAAATCTTGCCACCATATATCAGCTTTCCCCGAGAGATTATAGATAGCCATTCTAGCTTTTAATTGGTTAGAATAGTTATAAATCTGGAAGTACTTCTTCATCCCAAATAACCAGGATTCTGTTTCCTCCCCCTTCTCAGTTTCTCCATTAAAATTTGGAGGTTTAATATTTTTAAACTCCCCAGAAATTTCCTCATAAGGTTTATATTTTCTCTTTTTAGTATAATGGTTGTCATCACTACTATTACTAGTGGAATGAAAATTATGTTGATCACCAAATACCTCTGAAGATGAGTTGCTTTTAGTTTTAGTCTGTTTAATATTTTTATATTTTATGTTGGTGACTTATATCTTCTGAATCATCTCTTTTTCCCCTTTTCTCAGTTTGAAATCTTTCTGTTAGGATCTGATTCAGCTCCTCCTGAGCTCTCAGAATCCTTTCATTTTCTTTTTTAACAGATTCCATTTCAGATTTTAAGTCTTTTACTGTTTGTAAAAGTTCTGAAGAATTAGTGGTTATGTTTTCTGGTATAGGGTCTCTTTGTAAGTTTTCTTGTTCAGTAAATGGAGATTCCTCTTCTGCATATTCCTCCAATCTTTCCATACCTGTTGTTAAACTCAGAAACAAATTTCTCTGTCGAATAACATTAAAAGAAAACAACATCAGCCGAATGATTTAATACATTGTTTCATATAAGCAACTTGAGCTTCATCAAGGCCTAGTGTTTGAACCTTGTGCTCTAATACCACATGTCAAAACCCCAAAATTTCATAAAAATTTAAAAATTTTAAGATAACATAAAATGTCTGAATACGCAGTTTACTAACTGCTAGCGGTTAGCGGAAAATGAAATAGTCTAACGTTTCGTATTAATCATTTTCATATTACGTTAACTAATAAAGCTTTTATTTTCATAATGTATATAAGCTTGACTTGCACACAACTTTCTTTAAGTTTTACTAATAAGCTTACTTTTTGGCAAGTAGGTGAAATCTATATTTGAAAACTTGGGCTTACTTAGCATTTATGCTAATGCAGATAGACTGTTGGTTCTTACAGGTTTAGCAGGTAACGATCGATCAAGTAGGGGTTTAATTCATAAAGTATCAAGAAGTATATTTGTTGCATGTTAAATGCTAGTAAATAACTGACTATTTAAAAGCAAGCTCTAATGAGGTAAAGTAACTGTCTTTTATTTCATGAAAGTACTTCTATCAATCTTGATAGTAAAGATTTTTAAGTAGAGTACATGTTTCTATTTTGTCTCTAACTTACTAGTTATGGAAATTATCAACCTGTTGCTTGTATGTAAATATGATCACTAACAAGTTATAAACTTCAGTACTTACATTATCGCCTTCCTGCATGTATTGTTGTAACAACATACATTACCATATTATTTTATAATGTACCAATCTTATTGTTACTTGCATTCTGTAGGAATCTTACTGCCTAGAAATCTCTTTGACATATAAGTTTGGTCATTGTAAATAAATGCATCATTTCATGATGGAATACTATCTACCATCACTTTCATAAGTGTGAGTCATAGGTAAATATATTATTAGTGTTATTCCAATAATTATATACCTTGAGCATGGTTTATTCCATTGTTAATTTAATATTATCATGTTGCCTCACTTATAACAAGTTGTTGTTTAATAATAACTATTATGGTATATTTTTCTACCTAGAACTTATAGTCTGAAGTCTACCCTAAGTGACACTAATATGACGAAAATTCTTATACTATGCTAAGAACAGGCAAACATAAACAATCACAAACTATCTTTTCCAAATAATGATAGGGTCCATTATTATTATTAACAAGTTGAGTATGTAAACTATTATTTGTGAGAGCTTATACCAAGGTCAAACCTTGTGATTGTTTAGATGCCATGGTTTAAATACTTTTTCCTCTTATAGTCAAACTTCATATATTATAACTACTCTAAACCATTGGTTACAAATAATAAAGTTTGAAATATAATATGTGAATAATTGATCATTGTTTTGCAAAGTATACATATTAATGTTATTTGGAAAATTTCTAATGCATGGTCGACTTTGGGATTGTTTTAAATCCAAGGTTGTTACAACCTTGCCTGATGGTCAACGTTATGTAATCATAGTTAAACAAAAATCACAATTCTCGAAGCTATCATCCACAATGATATAGTTTATGCGTTATCATTGGAGAATAATATATATATATATATACGCACTCCATAGTCTTGTGCATGGTTTATTTATATCATTGTATTAATAATTTGATGATTGAAACTGCAGATGGACTATGGACTCAACCCCTGCATGGTTGAAAGAATTGAAGGGCACGTGGACTCTTCTTGTCCATGCATTGGTGACTTTTTAGGGTTGGAAACCTTATTCTCTTGTCAAATATCTTCGAGGGTTTCCTTGGCCTTCAGGCTACTCTGTGTGATTATCTTGGCGGCCATTAGAGGCTGTTTCTCTGTCTTGTTTCTTCATGGCCCATATTTTTTGCTGTGAGGTTTCAATACTCAGTCTTTGCTTGCAAACCATCGAGCTTGTGAACCCTTCTGTGCGAGTGGTTATTGTTTGTATTTGGCTCTTGTCCTATCAATAGTTTTTAGCTCTACTCTCCTCATGGCTTGTCACGGCTCTGTAAAACTTAAGCTTATTGACCTTGTCTCCACTCCAGGGCCGTTGTGGGGGTTATATCCCTCTCTACTTCAACTACTTAAGATGATAACAGCTTCGTCGATGCTTGAATTATTTTTCTTGCTTCCAGGTGAATATACTCGGTTTCTTTTTAATATGAATAACTCACAGTTAAAAAAAATTTACAATTAGGTTTTCAATGGAGACTCAACTTTGTATTAATGCACAATATTGTGCTATTTGCAGGAACTCATGACAGCTCTAAACTTCAGTGATGAGGATAATTTTTGGTTGGCTTCAGTGGACTTGTGGCCCTAACCGATAAGCCCTGAGTTCAAAGAATGGGTTTTTAACCTACTTGTAAAAAGGGTTGTTGAAAGGTGAAACACAGAGCTTGGAATCCTATCTGGTTTCTTCGTTAGATATGAGGTTTTAATAAGTTGTTTTTCAGTTTTGTTTACAAACCCTTGCTATGATGTTGGGTAGTACTGGCCTTGAGCTGTGTGATGTATTTTGGTTAAGTTTTAAGCCTTACAGCCTGACAATGTACTACATTGGGTTTTTTAAGAAGGATTTTTAACTTCGAGCTCTGTCTCGATTTTGCAATGGTTTTGAAATCTTGTAAATTATGATTATGTGTAATTTAGGGTTTTTCCTCTTCGACTGTCTGAAGAAAATTACTGTTTAAGATATCTTTTTGTAAGTAAATATTGTTAATATAAAGACTGTAGCTTAGTCGTAATGTGAAATTTATAATTTTAAACTTACTTGTCCAAAATATACTAGCTAGGGTTTACTGGAAATGAAATCCTTGTCTAAATATGTTATTCAATTTATTATTAGTTAAGCTCTGGTTCTTGTTACTTCGGTTTGGCTATTATAGGTGTGTGGTGGTATATTAACTTTTTAACTGTAAACCTATCTTTCTTGTTTATAAAATATCTTTGTTTTAAGAAAAGACTATAAACAGTCTAAAGGATGCTTTGAAATATTCCTGTAAAGTTTATTTATATATTTATCACTGTAAATGGATTAAAACTTAACTAAATTAAATTATAATTAAGTAATTTATAAGTTAGGGTTTCGACCCTGAGGTTCTTCCTTCACAGGTTATAAGCCCGTCTGGTAAATATAAAGTAGTTTCTAAATATGTAATTTCTTAGTTTTTATATTATTTATTGTTTATATTTATAGTTTTTATTTACTATTCTGCAACATAGAATTTATTCAGAGTTCTCTAAAGGACAGAAAGTAAACTTTGTAACTCTGTTTACTCTTTATAAATTAAGGGTTTGTCACATAGCCCTAATCTAGTTTATATTAATTAATAGTTGAGATTGAGTTGAGATTTTTAACAGATAAACTATGTAGATAATAGATTGTTTATATACCTAACTGTCTACTACTACTGTCACTCTAATGTAGTTTATTTTTTCTTTTCTGTATTTTATTTAGTTATACTAAGTAAAAACAGTAAACACAAATAAATCATAACACAGTTTTTCTTTCATAATATTTTAAACATCAAAATAATTTACTCTGCACATATACACAATCCTACCTACTATTTTTATTCTCTTATCTACTTAAAGCATTATGTATGTGCTAGAGTATGACCTAGTTTCCAGGTGTGGAAAAACACAGTCCATAAATTGGTTTTCATTCTATTTCATCATTTCCTAAACCAGTTTCATTTCTATAACAATATAATAAGAATATTATATCTAACATTTCATAAACTTTGAACTTTTAACATTCATTTAGCAAATAAACTAGGATTACTTAATTAAAACAGTAAACTCAAATAACATAGAACCTATTGAGGACAGATGACAACAGCTTTAGGAGACTGTTCCTCCCTACCAATCTCCTGGAGAGTGCTCAAACAACACTTCCTCAAGACCCCAGAGCCTATTCCTAGTCTTCTTGGCTAAGAACTAGGTGGAGATTACAAACAGTAGAACCCTCTATCAACTGACTAGTTCAATACCTCAGTAAATACTCTGCTCTCAGTAGTATTGTCTTCAGCTTAAAAGCTACAATAGATCAATCAGCAATTATCCCCTCAAATACTTTCTAAATTTCCCTTCCATTTAATTTCTCTGAAGTACATTCATTCAACCTAAATGATCACTTCTCTAGAATGAGCAACCTCAGCTCTCTTCAATGGGAATTTTTATAAAGATTTCCTAGGTCTTTTAGGGTCAATTTTCATTAATTGATCCACCTGCTCTAATTCCATTTTATTGGGTAATCATGACCACAAATGTAAGGAAGTTTCCACCTACAACAGTTGGAAGTGGTTTGAGGATGCTGCCACATGTCAGTTTGCTCTCCACCCAGCCTCCTCCACCAATTTGACCAATAAACACTCTTTTAACAGCTCTCCTAAGATGTTGTCTCCTCCTTTATTTATTTATAAATAAAATATTCAGAATTTACAATAAATAACCTTGACCCTACTGAGTCATCAATTACAACTTAGCATTAAAATTAACATATTGTCCTCAAATAATATTAAAGTGTTTTTGCAAAATTGGGATATGTGACATACACAACCCCTTAAATTATAACATCGTCCTCGATGTTATTTATTCTTCGTCCTTATAATTCCCCTGGAATAGAATTGGATATGCATTCCGCATATTACTTTCCAATTCCCAGGTGGCTTCCTCTGGACTAAGGTGCTTCCATTACACCTTCACCTGACAAATGGTGCAATTCTGAAGTGTGATCTCCCTCCGCCTGAGGATATAGTCCGGTTCCACCAGAAAATCTTCGTCTGGTTCCACTTGTACATCATTCCAGTTAACAACATGAGTAGCATCATGAACATATTTCTTTAGTACAGAAATGTGAAAAACATTATGAACTCTTAAATGCGGTGGTAATGCTAATTGATAAGCTACCAGTCCAATCTTGGACAGTATTTCAAATGGACCACAGTAACGAGGTGCTAGTTTTGCACAACTACCCAACCTTAGAGAACTCTTTTTGGGTCTCACCTTGATGAACACATGTTCACCTACTTGAAACTCTTTTGGAGTTCTTTTAAGGTCTGCTTGGGTTTTCTGTCGATCTTGTGCAGTTTTCATATTACCTTGTACTTGCTTTACAATTTATTCCATTTCTTCCAATATTTCAGGACCTAATACTAATCTATCCACCGGATTACTCCAAGAAATAGGAGTGTTACACTTCCTTCCATACAAGATTTCAAAAGGACTAAATCTGGCTGACGCTTGATAATTATTATTATAAGCAAATTCTACCATATGCAAATAATCCTCCCATCTACCTGGCTGATCCTTTACATACATTCTTAGTAAATCTTCCAATACTTGGTTTACTCTTTCAATATATCCATCAGTATGAGGATGAAATGAAGTACTAAATTTTAGTGTAGTGTTTAATCCTTTAAACAGATGTTTCCAAAAGTTACCTGTAAATTTAGGGTCCATATCTGAGATTATAACTTTCGGTATCCCATGCAGTCAGAAAATTTGCTTTAGGAAGATATCAGCTATGTTTGTAGCTTTATACATAGTTTTAATAGGTATAAAGTGGGCTTCTTTACTCAATTTGTCAACTACTACAATTATAGAGTCATTTAGATTCTGATTTTTAGGCAGTCCAGTAACAAAATCAAGACTAATTATCTCCCATTTCCAGCTAGGAATGGGCAATGGCTAAAGTAATCCAGCTGGGTGTTGATGTTCATTTTTTACCTGTTGACATTCAAAACATCTAGCGATATATTCTGCTAGTTCAGTCTTCATATTTGGCCAAAAATATTCTTTTCTTAACATAGCTATAGTCTTTTGATAACCCAGATGGCCTGATTATGGAGTTTTATGGATTTCATCTAAAATTATTAACTTAACTTTAGGTACATTAGGTACATACATTCTGTCTTTATACAGTAAAAATCCTTTTTCATTCAAACTGTACCCTTTACTTAAACTTTTTGTTGGATTTTCTTTCGCTTTTTCTTGTAAATTTTTATAAATTTCATCTTGTTCTAACCCTACTTTAAGTTGTTCTTCCAGATCTATTGTATAAGTGCTAATAACTACTGCAAAGTTCAACCGTGCATTTTTACTTAATGCATCAGCAACTTTATTTTCTTTCCCTTTAATGTACTGAATTTCAAAATCATACTCACTTAGAAAAGCAAGCCACCTAGCTTGTTTAGCATTTAGATTAGGCTGATCTAAAAGATATTTTAATCCTTTATTATCGGCCATCAGAATAAATTTTCTTCCAATTAAATGATGACGCCACATCTTTAGAGCATGTATAACAGCAGCTAATTCCAAATCATAAGTCACATAATTCTTTTCATGAATTTTTAATTTCCTAGATTCATAAGCGATAACATGCCCTTCTTGAGTCAATACTCCGCCTAAACCATTATTACAGGCATCAGTACAGACTACAAAATATTTATTTGGATCGGCTATTCTTAAAATAGGTGTGCTGGTTAATAAATTTTTTAACTTTTTAAAAGTATCCTCTCATTTCTGGTTCCAATCAAATTTCTTTCCCTTCTTCTGCAAGGAAGTTATCGGATTTGCGATTCTTGAAAAACCTTCAATGAACCTCCGGTAATAACCGGTAATTCCCATGAAGGATTGAACATCAGTTACATCTTTAGGAAATGACCACTCTTCAATCACCTTTATCTTTTCTTGATCTACCAAAATTCCTTCCTTAGTCACCACATGACCTAAGTACTGGATTTCATCCTTAAAGAAATCGCATTTACTAAACTTTGCAAAGAGTTGATGATCTCGTAACTCTTGCAAAACAATTTTTAAATGTTCCTTATGCTCTTCTTCAGATTTCGAGTAGATTAGTATGTCGTTGATAAACATGACCACAAACTTATGTAGATACTTATGCATTACATTGTTCATTAAACACATAAAAACAGTTGGGGCATTAGTAAGCCTAAATGACATGACGACAAACTCGTAATGGCCATATCGAGTGCTAAAACCTGTTTTAAATATGTCTTCATCTTTAATCCTGACTTGGTGATATCCAGACCTTAAATCAATTTTTTAAAACACCGTAGCTCCTCGTAGTTGATCAAACAGATCATCTATGCGAGGCAACGGGTATCTATTTTTAATAGTCATCTTATTCAACTGATGGTAATCTATGCAAAGTTGCATAGTTCCGTCCTTTTTCTTAACGAAGATGACAGGTGCCCCCTAGGGAGACACACTAGGTCGAATATACTTCTTATCAATAAGTTCTTTTAATTGGGACTTTAGTTCATTAATTTCAAGTATGTTCATCCGATAAGGGGCCTTTGAGCTAGGTACTACACCCAGTACCAGTTCAATGGTAAAATCTAGTTCTTTTTTGGGGGGCAGTCCCGAAATTTCTTCCGAAAATACATCTGCATACTCTTTTAAAACTGGTATATCCTCCAATTTTAATTTATCTGTATTATTTATATTTTTTTCATTAGTTATTGTTACTGCATAAGCCTTGCATCCTTTCCTAACAGCTCTCTTAAGCTGCAAAGCAGAAATCTACCTTATGGTTGTTTTTCAAGGGATTCCCTTTACACTTATTGATTTTTCATCATTATTTATACAAGTAAAGGTTTTATCATAACATTTTAAGATCACCCTATGTTGTTCTAACCAATCCATACCGATTAGTATGTCGTAAGAACCAAGAAGTAATACATTAATCATTACAAAAGTTTCAAATTGATCCATAACTACTGCACATTTATTTACAAAACAAGTTACCTTCCTTTTTGCACCGGTGGCTAACTGAACCAACCAAGAACTTTCAAAGTTTTCAACAGGAAGCTTACATTTTTATACCAATTTAGGTGAAATATAACTTAGACTAGCTCCTAGATCAATTAAAAGGTTTTGTTTATCTTACCTTCTACTTCCACCATCGAATTTTGATAGTCTGCCTATCGATTCTCCAAGGCTGCATTGATCCTGGGCATAATCCTCGCTAAGTCTCTAACAGTCATCTCCTCCTGTATTGTATGGATATTACTGATAGTATTTTTTTTATTAGGACAGACTGAGGCATAATGTGGGCCATTACACTCTTAACACTTTATAGGTTCTTTGTGTAATTACCATGATTATTAGCAGATTCTTTACCCTTTGAATTGTTCTGATTGCTTGGTGAATTATTTTTATTCCCTTGGAAATTCTTGTTAGTAAAGTGCCTGGCCTTATTATTTTTAGAATTCCAATTGGGCACAAATTCTTTCTTATTTTGATCATAATTATTCTTATTCTTTTTTGCCTTCCAATTGGCCATATTCTCCTTCTTCCTATTCTGTTCATAACAGAAATTGGCTTTCCTCATAGCTTCTTCCAGAGTTTTTGGATTGTCATACTCAATCCTATCCTTTATGTGATAAGGTAAACATCTAAGGAACCGATGTACCTTCGGTTTTTCATCTACAAGGTATGGCACATACCTAAGCAGACTTAAAAACTTGTTGTTCAAATCTTTCATAGTCATTGTTCCTAGTTTAAGCTCATAGAATTCTTTTGCTCTTTCTTCATAATATTGTTCACATAAGAATTTCTTTTTAAAGTACTTCTTGAAGGTACTCCAATTTATATTCTTTTTCCTTATTCCTTTCACTCTCTTTAAATCTTGCCACCATATATCAGCTTTCCCTAAGAGATTATAGATAGTCATTCTAGCCTTTAATTGGTTAGAATAGTTATAAATCTGAAAGTACTTCTTCAACCCAGATAACCAGTATTCTGCTTCCTCCCCTTTCTCGGTTTCTCCATTAAAAGTTGGAGGTTTAATCTTTTTAAACTCCCTAGAAATTTCCTCATAAGGTTTATATTTTCTCATTTTAGTATAATGGTTGTCATCACTACTATCACTAGTGGAATGAAAATTACATTGATCACCAAATACCTTTGAAGATGAGCTACTTTCATTTTTAGTCTGTTTAATATTTTTATATTTATGTTGGTGACTTATATCTTCTAAATCAGCTCTTTTTCCCCTTCCCTCAGTTTGAAATCTTTCTATTAGGATCTGATTCAGCTCCTCCTGAGCTCTCAGAATCCTTTCATTTTCTTTTTTAACAGATTCCATTTTAGATTTTAAGTCTTTTACTGTTTGTGAAATTTCTAAGGAATTAGTGGTTATGTCTTTCAATACCTGTTGTTAAACTCATAAACAAATTTCTCTGTCGAATAACATTAAAAGAAAACAACATCAACAGAATGATTTAATACACTATTTCATATAAGCAACTTGAGCTTCATCAAGGGCTAGTATTTGAACCTTGTGCTCTAATACCACATGTCAAAACCCCAAAATTTCATAAAAATTTAAAAAAAATTAGATAACATAAAATGTCTGAATATGTAGTTTACTAACTGCTAGCGGTTAGCGGAAAATGAAACAGTCTAACGTTTAGTATTAATCATTTTTATATTACGTTAACTAATACAGCTTTTATTTTTCGTAATGTATATAAGATTGAGCTGCACATAGCTTTATTTTAGTTTTACTCGTAAGTTTACTTTTTGGCAAGTAGGTGAAATCTATCTTTGAAAACTTGGGCTTACTTAGCATTTATGCTAATGCAAATGCACTGTTGGTTCTTACTGGTTTAACAGGTAATGATCAATCAAGTAGGGGTTTAATTCATAAAGTAGCAAGAGGTATATATGTTGCATGTTAAATGCTAGTAAATAACTGACTATTTAAAAGCAAGCTCTAGTGAGGTAAAGTAACCGTCTTTTATTTCATGAAAGTACTTCTATCAATCTTGATAGTAAAGATTTCCAATAGAGTACATGATTCTATTTTGTCTCTAACTTACTAGTTATCGAAATTATCAACCTATATCTTGTATGTAAATATGCTCACTAACAAATTATAAACTTCAGTACTTACATTATCACCTTGCTGCATGTACTGTTGTAACAACATACATTACCATATTATTTTATAATGTACCAATCTGATTGTTACTTGCATTCTGTAGGAATCTTACTGCCTGGAAATCTCTTTGACATATAACTTTGGTCATTATAAATAAATGCATCATTTCATGATGGAATACTATCTACCATCACATTCATAAGTCTGATTCATAGGTAAATATATTATCAGTGTTAATCCAATAATTATAGTCCTTGAGCATGGTTTATTACATTGTTAATTTACTATTATCATGTTGCCTCACTTATAACAAGTTGTTGTTTAATAATAACTATTATGGTAAATTTTTCTACCTATAACTTCTAATCTGAAGTCTACCCTAAGTGACACTACTATGACCAAGAAAACATAAACAATCACAAACTATCTTTGCCAAATAATGATATGGTCCATTATTATTATTGACAAGTTGAGTATGTAAACTATTATTTGTGAGAGCTTATACCAAGGTCAAACCTTGTGATTGTTTAGATGTCATGGTTTAAATACTTTTTACTCTTATAGTAAAACTTCATATATTATAACTACTTTAAACCATTGGTTACAAATAATAAAGTTTGAAATATAATATGTGAATAATTGATCGTCGTTTTGCAAAGTATACATATTAATGTTATTTGGAAAAGTTCTAATACATGGTCGACTTTGGGATTGTTTTAAATCCAAGGTTGTTACAACCTTACCCGATGGTCAACGTTATGTAATCATCATTAAACAAAATTCACAATTCTCGAAGCTATCATACACAATTATATAGTTTATGTGTTATCATTGGTGAATAATATATATATATATATACGCACTCCATAGTCTTGTGCATGGTTTATTTATATCATTGTATTAATAATTTGATGATTGAAATCGTAGATGGACTATGGACTCGACCCCTGCATGGTTGAAAGAATTGGAGGGCACTTGTACTCTTCTTGTCCATGCATTGGTGACTTTTAAGGGTTGGAAACCCTATTCTCTTGTCAAATATCTTCGAGGGTTTCGTTGGCCTTCGGGCCGCTATGTGTGATTGTCTCGGCGACCATTAGACGTTGTTTCTCTATCTTGTTTCTCCATGGCCCATATTTGTTGCTGTGAGGTTTCAATACTCAGTCTTTGCTTGCAAATCATCGAGCTTGTGAACCCTTCTACGTGAGTGGTTATTGTTTGTATTTGGCTCTTGGCCTGTCAATAGTTTTTAGCTCTACTCTCCTCGTGGCTTGTCACAACTCTGTAAAACTTAAGCTTATTGACCTCGTCTCCACTCCAGGGCCGTCGTAGGGGTTATATCCCTCTTTGCTTCAACTACTTAAGCTAATAATAGCTTTGTCGATGCTTGAATTCTTTTTCTTGCTTGCAGGTGAATACACTCAGTTTTTTTTTAATATGAATAACTCATAGTTAAAATGTTTTTACAATTAGGTTTTCAATGGAGACTGAGCTTTGTATTAACGCACAGTATTGTGCTCTTTGCAGGAACTCGTGACAGCTCTAAACTTTAGTGACAAGGATAATCATTGGATGGCCTCAGTGGCCTCGTGGCCCCAACCGGTAAGCCCTAAGTTCAAAGAATGGGTTTTTACCCTGCTTGTAAAAAGGGTTTTTGAGAGGTGAAACACAGAGCTTGGAAGCCTGTCCGGTTTGTTTGTTAGATATGAGGTTTTAATAAGTTTTTTTTTTTCAGTTTTGTTTACAAACCCTCGCTATGATGTTGGGTAGTACTGGCCTTGAGCTATGTGATGTATTTTGGTTAAGTTTTTAGCCTTACGGCCTAACAATGTAATACATTGGGGTTTTTAAGAAGGATTTTTAACTTCGACCTCTGTCTTGTTTTTGCAATGGTTTTGAAATCTTGTAAATTATGATTCTGTGTAATTTAGGGTTTTTCCTCTTTGATTGTCAGTGAAGAAAATTATTGTTTAAGATATCTTTTTTTATGTAAATATTGTTAATATAAAGACTGTAGCTCAGTCGTAATGTGAAATTTATAATTTTAAACTTACATGTCCAGAATATACTAGCTATGGTTTACCAAAAATGAAACCCTTGTCTAATATGTTATTCAATTTATTATTACTTAATCTCTGCTTCTTGTTACTTCGTTTTGGCTATTACAGGTTTGTGGTGGTATATTAACCTGTTAACTGTAAACCTATCTTGCTTGTTTATAAAAGATCTTTGTTTTAAGAAAAGACTATAAATAGTCTAAAGGATGCTTTGAAATATTCCTGTAAAGTTTATTTATATAGTTATCACTGTAAATGGATTAAAACTTAAGTAAATTAAATTATAATTAAATAATTTATAAGTTAGGGTTTCGATCGTGAGGTTCTTCCTTCACAGGTTATAAGCCTGTCTGGTAAATATAAAGTAGTTTCTAAATATGTAATTTATTAGTTTTTATATGATTTATTGTTTATATTTAAAGTTTTTATTTACTATTCTGCAACATAGAATTTATTCAGAGTTCTCTAAAGTATAGAAAGTAAACTTTGTAACTATGTTTACTCTTTATAAATTAAGGGTTTGTCACATAACCCTAATCTAGTTTATACTAATTAATAGTTGAGATTTAGTTGATATTTTTAACATATAAACTATGTAGATAATAGCTTGTTTATATACCTAACTATCTACTACTACTGTAACTCTAATGTAGCTTATTGTTTCTTTTCTACATTTTATTTAGTTATACTAAGTAAAAACAGTAAACACAAATAATCATAACATTGTTTTTCCTTCATAATATTTTAAACATTAAAATAATTTACTCTTCTATTTATAGATACACAATCCTACCTACTATTTTCATTCTCTTATCTACTTAAAGCATTCTGTCTGTGCCAAAGTACAACCTAGTTTCCAGGTGTGGAAAAACACAGTCCAGAAATTGATTTTCATTCTATTTCATTATTTCCTAAACCAATTTCATTTCTATAACAATCTAATAAGAATATTAAATCTAACATTTCATAAACTTTGAACTTTTAACACTCATTTAGCAAATAAACTAAGATTACTTAATTAAAACAGTAAACTCAAATAACATAGAACCTATTGAGGACAGACAACAACAGCTTTAGGAGGTCGTTCCTCCCTACCAATCTCTTGGAGAGCGCTCAAGCAACTTCCTCAGGACCCCCGATCCTGTTCTTGGTCTTCTTGGCTGAGAACCGGGTGGAGATTGCAAATAGTAGAACCCTATGTCAACTGACTAGTTCAATACCTCAGTAAATACTCTGCTCTCAGTAGTATGATCTTCATCTTAAAAGCTGCACTAGATCAATCAGCAATTATCCCCTCAAACACTTTCCAAATTTCCCTTCCATTAAATTTCTCTGAAGTACATTCATTCAACTAGAGTGATCACTTCTCTAGAATGAGCAGCCTCAACTCTCTTTAATGGGAATTTTTATAAAGACTGCCTAGGTCTTTTAGGGTCAGTTTTCATTAATTGAGCCACCTGCTCTGATTCCACTTTCTTGGGGAATCATGACCACAAATGTAGGTAAGTTGTCACCTGCAATAGTTGGAAGTGGTTTGAGGATGCTACCACATGTCAGTTTTCTCTCCACCCAGTCTCCTCCACCAATTTGACCAGTAAACAATCTTTTATCAGCTCTCCTAAGTTGTTGTCTCCTCCTTTATTTATTTATAAATAAAATATTCAGAATTTACAATAAATATCGTTGACCCTACTAAGTCATCAATTACAACTTAGCATAAAATTTAACATATTGTCCTCAAATAATATTAAATTGTTTTTGCAAAATTGGGGTATGTGACACAATCTATCAGTCAGAGACAAGCTATTGTAAAAATACATACACATGACTATACTCACAAGTCCTATAGAAACAATTATCCGAAGGATGTTGAACGAATTTTCCATTTTAGAAAGTGATAAAAGCTTCACACCTCTAACCTACATTTAAAACAATCCTTCAATTATAGATCACCTAGAGAAACTAACTATATCCAATGCAACCTCAAATCAGCATGAGAAAATTTTGTAGGAGGTACCTGGCCTCAAAATAATAGTAACTGAAAACATTTTGCAGCTCTAGTGAAAAACTTACTAGACATTCTTACAAGCCAATGTCAACTAATAGAGAGTCATGGATAAATTTTCATGGAAAACGATTCACAAGTTTCATTGCTCAATGTTCAACTCACCAACTCTGTTCAAGTATATCATGGCATTTTGATAAATTGCAGGCAGGCCTTGTAGCATTTGATGCATAAATTGTCAAGTTAAAAGAAAGACTGATAATGCAAAAGGTGAGGAGAGGATACACATAGAAATGACCTACTTGGTTACCATAGCTTTAGAGGTTCAAGAACAGGGTGTCAGCAACAAGCTAGAGAAAATTAAAGTTGGATGTTTAAAATATATTCTCAAACGGATTTCTTCTTTTAAAATATTCTGCTAAGGTTATTGTGGACAGGAAACTTATTGATGTCAAATCTTAACAAACTGATTCTGCTTTGCTTTTTGAAAGAGGGAATTGTCAAGGTCTGATAAAGAATATTCCAGAATTAATTTGTCATCCTCTCTTATCTATTTTTTGTTTTGAACACACCATCACTGGTGGGCATCAATATGTTGCTTCCTTCTGTCAGTCGACTGAGGAGAAGTGCTTACAATATGTATTTGGTGGATTCTGATTCTACATTTCATATACTAGAAGATCCTTCATCTCCTTACAAGCAGTGTGAATTTATTGCACCAGGTAGTGGACAGAGATGCAGATTTGCAGCGTCCCTAAGTATTGTAGACACCAGGTTCTTTCCTCCGTCTAGATTCATATTTTCAATTTATGGCCTTAATCCATTTGGTAATGTGGAGTATTCTTGTAGTGTCTTATAGTAATATAGTTTTGTTATTTGGTTTCATGTTAGTATTGTGTTGAACATTTTCTAGATATCTTATTTATGATGTGTTTCCAAGGCATCGTTCCTTATTCCAAAGGCTTTAGATACATATTTCACAACAGTTTCATAAGGCATAGTTCTTGAGTGATTTACAACATTTCAGATTGTACTAGTTAGATAAGTTAAATGAAGCATAATAAGTAAACCTTATGTTTTGTGTTCCATATTTTGTCAGATTCACAAGCAAATGAGGATGAAAGAGTCAAGGTTGGAAGATATCATTCATAAGGAGAATCCTTACTATGGGAACATGTCATTGTTAGTGATGGATTCCACAGTTGCTCATCATGACCTGGAGTTCTTTGACCCTTTAAAAATGTTGGAACCTATAGAAACCAATTTGACTGACCATAGTGGTGGACAGAGTTCATTACCAAAAATCCTTGGCTGTCCTCTAGTAGCCAGTTTTGATGTTCTTCCAGTAAGTGTGCACTACAAACAAGAGGACTAGGTTAGTGGAGATATTAAGTAGCCTGCATAGTGTTTTCCTGTCAGAAGAAAAACAGGTCACCAAAGGTCAGGCATAGTTGACAAGGTCCAGTCAAAACAGAAAATTCCAGAGCCATATCATTCCCATGTTCAGTACGATGGGAAAGTATCAGTGTCAATAAAGACCATGAAAATTGGAAAAGGGAACTACAGTAGTACTAGAACAAAACTTATTAAAAGAAGAAGAGATCGGTATGTTTCTGTTGTTGCTGATTATGTTGATTCTAGTATTGAACATGGTGGAAAGAGTTTTGTTGGGATAGTAGAGTGTAATGTCTTTAGTAACATGAATAAAAGTGAAAGTGTGAATAAGGGATTATGTATAAGAGGAATTCCTTTCAAGAAAGAAACATTTGAAAGAGGTAAGTCATGTCTAAATGGTACAACTATTTTTCCAAAAAAAATATTGTCAGAAGCAACATGTCAGGTCTATGAGAAACCTAACAGGATCCCCCTGAATGCTCCATTTTTTGGACTTAGTGCCAAGAGAAGATATTCATTGTTCCATGGTGTGTCTTCTTTAGTGGAAATAGGACCTATTGATTTAACAAAGGTAGGCTTGATGTGGACACCAGCAAATTTGTTGCAATGCAGTGGAAAGGATTCTTTCACTGAGCACCTGGATCAAGTATGCTTAACATATATTATAGATTTAGGAGAGTTGGACATCACGGTGATGAGTTTAAAGTGTCATGTTTGTGAGCCAAGGAGAAGCATTGGAATCTTGAAAAAGGAGAAGCAGAGATAAGAAGGTAAGGAATCGATTCCCAAGGGGAATAGTCGTCGTGTATCCTTTTCTCGATTTGTTGGGGTAAGAAAGCGGCCTTGGGGGAAATATGGTGCTGAAATACAAACTCCTGAGGCAGTTTGTATTATAGAAGATGCAGATGCTCAAGCATATGATGATGCATCTCACAAATTTAAGGGGAAAGGTGCATTAACTAACTTTTCTAAAGAATTTGATGTAGAATCCCAATTAGAAGCACCTTTAATATCTCTTAGAGAGCATGCAAGTATGTTTAGAGAGGCACCAAAGAGAAGAAGGTCACCAAACAACAAAAATAGAGATGAAGATCAACTCTTACCAGATGAGAATGCAGCAAAGAATTTGTGGGATCTTACTGCTCCAAGGAGAGGCCCACCAAAACTGCTTGATGGTGATTCCTCTTCAATGTTTGGATTTAATCCTACATCTAATTACATCAATATGGATAAAATAGGCTCTGGTGGACACCTATCTAGTCCAGTTGCTATTTTTGAAAATGATGAAGTGGGGGACCTAACATTAATCTCTCATGAGCTTGAGGGAAGTGCAGCTTAGGAACATCACATACAGGAACTTTGTGGTGAAAAAGAATCAAAACTGACAGAGAGATTTGCAAGAGTGTACAGTAAGAAAAAGAAGCTGAGGAAAACTGTTGACCTGAACAGTTCTACATTAAGCATGACGGTACTAGAAGGTATATTAGGTGAAGAAGAAACCCTAGATTTATATATTTGTGGAAGCAATGAGAGAAATAAATTTAGATGCATTTCAACCGTAGTTGTTGGAATTCTAGACATGGATAACTCTGCTGAGAATTCAGCTGATAAGGAAAAACATAAGGATAAACTGGAAGATTGTGAAATAGAATCAAGATATTATAGCAATGATCTTGCAGCAAGTGGTGTAGAGCTTGGTGAACATTTTAGAGATGAAATTAGTCAGGCTAAGAGAGCAACTGATAGTGAGAACAATTTTTCCTCACCTGAACAAAATGTGAGTCTTGGAAATGTTGAGAATGTGTCTCATTTCTTTGGTGTGAGAAAAACATCTTCTGAAATATATGAAGCAAGTCTTTATGACAAGAATAGGAAGAAAAAGGTATATGTTGGCATATATGACAGTATGATTGAGGCTGCTTGTGCAAGAGGTCTGAAGGCAATAGATTTGGGTGTTGCTTCGGTTCTTAACTTTCCAGAACTCTAAGAGAAAACTAATTTGCAACATGAAACTGATCAGGTAGATTCAGCCTCACTTAAAAACTTATTGAAGGTGCAATCTGCAATGCAACAACTTTCTGTTAAAGTAGAGAAACATGCTAATGTTACCCCACAAAAAGTGATAAAGAGGAAGCCAAGAAAATTCCAGAATTTTCCTACAACAAAAAGAACTAAAGTAATAGACCATTATGCTGGAAACAATGATAAAGCTAGTGGCCTTTATAAAGAAAATTTTGTAAACTTTGAGGAGCCAAGTTATGTTGTAGTACAGACTGAGCCAGAGGTGAAAGATGGTAATACCGGTTGTCCTTATTCTCTCTCACTTAGTTATTTGGATATCGATAAGAATGGTCAGGATAGAGTGAATACTTATACAAGCAAGGGAAATAAAAAGAAGAAATCTATTTCCAAATATGTTTCAGACCTCAATGTATGATTTTTAAAGTTTGATGTTCAAAATATTCCTTTCGGGGAGGATACATATCTTTCCTCCCTCAACCATGTCTAGGTTTAAAGACTCATAGCATAAAAATGCTTATAATGGAACCTATATTTCCACTTAGAGGTTCCACATGGTGGTTTGAGTTGTTTTTCATGTCCATGGATGTCTAGCATCCTCCTTTAGCATCCAAACCTTGCGTATCTTCACCTGACCATGTTAAAGGTCACCTAGTGCTCAAAATATCCTTTGGAAAGACAAGGATACCCATGGAAATTCTTAAGTAAGTCTATCACCCCTTTTAAAAATTGTTGAATCAGCAAAGGCATAGACATTTAAAGGAACAAATACCAATGGTGTCACTTGTCAAGGACAATTTCCATATACTATCCTAAAAGGTGAACAACCAGTCTAAAATACACTATGTAACTTGATTCTTATATCATCTCAACACTTACAAAGCACTATAGTAGCATGAATCAATAAATAAGAGGTATTGAGAATATAGAGTGTAGCTTCCTCAAATCTAAGATAAAAAACAATATTTAGATTACTATTTAGACCACCAAATAGTCTTGCAGTTGATGACAAAAATGAGAGATTACTTGAGATTGTTAACCTTTATATAATATGTCTTCAATGACCCGAAATGTATATAAGATAAGAGCACAAAGCCACACTTTCAAATCTATATAAGGATGGATAACAATATAACCATATGGACTGAATATATTGGGGCCATTCTCTTAAAGATATAAATAAAACAATGCTTCCCCAATATACACAAAACAAGATAATGTTTCTAAACTAAGATATTGTTTCTAAACTACTGTATTAATGCCATAATGTTCTAAACTACTGTATTAATGCCAAAGAGAGACAATATGGAAATAGGAACTTCAAAAAAATATTATTGCATGGGAGCTTTTACCTCAGATGTCATTAGATCAAGGTATTCGCATTGCATAGTACCATGGCCAATTCAGATCATTTACATGAGGTTGATCAGTGAACATTCAGGATTGGCAGGGTTGCTAGAGCACTTTCACAAAATATATGTTGTTATTTTTGGCATATTGTTATTTTTAGACAAATGAAGTTTTAGATCTTTCAACTTTTAGACAATGCTATTTTAGTAAGGTACAGTGGCATTGCATGTACATATTTAATAGAGAAAAAAGATATTTATTAGAATTCTTTTGATAGCGTTATTCATGAATATTTCCAAAATAAGCTCTCAATAGGTCAAAGTAAAGTGCTTGTGTCCAGTTTTCACTTCATCGGGGCCAATTTAGTAGGCCAAATTGCATCAATTCGGCAGATAAAGGGAAGTGATGCATGACTTTTATGAGGTTAAACTTAACCTAAATTTAGGTCAAGTGATGCACAATCTTGGAGGAGAATTTATGGACATTAAATTGGCATAATTATTTTTTAAGAAAGATCATTGATTCAACTCCAGCCTAGCTCTACCTTTTTATGTTTGGATATTGTTGTTTCAACATGACAAGGGATGCAACTATTTTCTTGTTTGGATGCTCTTATTTTGGGGGAAAATATCGCATATTTATGCATGAAATTGTTGTTAATCTTGAGGGTCTTCTCTTGTTATCGTTGGAAATAGAATGTTCTACTCTTGGACATCTACTTTTGATGTTTTTGGAGAATGTGCACTTATTTTTAGGAGAAAAATATACTGTAGAGCATTGATTTTGACATAGTTTGACTGTGGATATAATTAGAAGAAGCCACTATTGTTCATTGCATTAAAGCACTGCTTATTTTGTTGGAAAAAAATTCTACTGATTGGAAGATGACAATGATGTTATGAATATTAGTATGATATGTTTATGTT
>LPNX010515816.1:0-22354 GCA_001517045.1 Pseudotsuga menziesii | reverse complement strand
TATATATATAGAGAGAGAGAGAGAGAGAGAGAGAGAGAGAGAGAATTTAAAAAATACTCACATATCAAAACCATTCAAGAATCACAACAACAATGCTAAAATTACTATTAGCCATCCATGTACCATACCTGATAATTTGATGTAACACCCAAGTTTTAACCTTGAATTATAATGAATAAATAATCTAATAATTGTATGATGTGGCTTGGGAGAGGGGAATGTCGTGTGGGTTGAGTTGTAATGACCCTGTGTTGCATTGTAAATATTCCTAGTGTAGAGATAAAAGCCAAGGCCCAACTAGCAGATGTGTTTTAATCCCAGTGGGATCTAGGTTTATGGTGTGATTGTTATATTATCCATGATATCCTTAAGTATATGATTTTGATGATGGTTCTCAAACCCATTTCTCCAGTCAGTTCTGTCCTGATCCGGGTGTGACCCTCAATTGATTATGGTTCTAGTTCGCATAACCTTGCTCTTTACATCACTATACTCAACAATTGCATAGGTGGATGGAAGGATCCAATAGAATACAAGTTACATTTCTATATTTTAACACCAATGATGAGGTCCTACTAGAATTAAAGATATGATAGATAACCAATTAAACCAAGACAAAACCATATTTCACAAATCAGTGAAAAAAGTAAATTAACAAATTTTAATTATTGGAATATTTGAACAAAACTTGAATTAGTCTGGTGTACAAAAATGACCACATATACCTGAGTGAAAGATTTCAAATTTCTTTGGACAACAGCAAGTGTATATTTTTGGGATGCTGGAACCTGTGATAAAAAAATTTAAAACAAAAGTCAGCTATAAAAGAAAAAAATGAAGGAAGAATGACATATCAAGAGAATATGTTACCGTATTCTGGGAAAATTTTCACAAGATAACATCATATAGATAATTTACAAGAATCAATATTGCTATAATGACAGTTTTTTACTACATTCCACAAGCTCACTAGTTCATTTTCATTTGATATTGTATGTCTGTATAGAACCTACACAAGTAAGTTGGATAATTGATCTATCTTAACACCTTTGTTTCTATAAGCAAGAATGACATTCATTTTTCACACTGCAAAAAATGTGGGTTTGACTTTGAATGGAACATGGTTTGTTCAGCAGACTTCCTTTTATTTGAATTGAACATCATTTGCTTAGAACACTTCAACACATAATTCTGGGCATAAACAAAGTATTTCATAGCGGCATGCTATATATTAACATTAATGCAACTAAGAAGTGAAGAACTAACCTGACCAGTCTGAATGAGAGAAACTAGGACAAATTTTTTGTATGCTTCCACAGGTATTGCAGTTAAAGTTGTTTTTGGGGTTGTAATCTCTTGCACCAAAAATAACATGATTGGCAACTCCAATAATCCTACAATAGTTGTAAAAAATGGTGAAGCAGAAAACAAGCAACAAAACCAACTTAATAGCATGTTACCCACTCACATCCTGAAAAAATTCTAGGCCTTTGTTAAAGCATTTCAATCCAATAAAAACCATTCCCCTGCATTATATTAGCAGAAAAAATGTTAACATTTAACAGAACAAAATATCCATTTCCTAATAGTAAATAACAGAAGGTTTAAATTTCAATAGAAGAGGAATTCATTTTTTCTATAGTGCCCGACTCTTTTGACAAAACGTATCTTAACTATACCATATACCTATTACCACATACCCAAATACTAGAGATCCTTACTAGATACTCTGTACTCATAGCTGACACACAGTCTACCCTTGAACCCATGCTACCCTTCTCATAATCAAATGAATTTAAACCATTATGGGCTTCTAGGGAACAAAATTACCATGAGAGCCAACATTATCCAAAATTGATGTATATAAATGCATAAATGTTTCTAAGACTCTTCCTAATTACAAAATCTCCCCTTAAGGGTTTTCTTAAACCTTGTGGAACTTGAAAATGTTTCATGGATCCTTGATTGGTTTTGGTAGTGTAAATAAATTTTACAATAGTAATAAGTCATTGATAGATTGTGAGCAATCAATGTCCTCATGGAGCAATACTGTAACTCGACGTATTCATGTCCCTGCCATATTATTTGATTGTTTTGTAATTCCAAATATAGATTTCTACATTGTTCAACTCCAAGCAATGTGTTTATTAAGTAATTTTTGTAACAACAGCAACAAGCAAAGCAACAAGCAAAGTAACAAGTTCTAAGTGCTTTCAAACAACAACAAAGAAACAAGTTTTACCTATGGTAGGGATGGAGGATCGGGCTATCAATGATTCCCAAAAATATTGGCATATTTTATTTCCTATCGAAATGAAGCCAATGCAGCAGCAGAAAGGGGTACAGAGGCAATTGCTTTTATATGCAATTAATTCTTATTTAACCAAGATGTTTGTGAAGAATTCCTCAGCTACTAAGTTTTCAAACTCAAAATATTACTTTCAATTTGAATGGATGTTTCAGTAACTATTAGATCAGTTTGATAACCAATTATCAATTATTATAGGAAATGGCAATTGAAAGGTCATATCAAGAAGAGTTGACAAAGGAACTTGAAGGAATTCCATATTCTACATCGTTGTCAGAAAAGGAAATACATGAATCACTTGAAGAGTCTGAAGATGAAGAGAAGGATGCAGATGACTTGAAGGCTTCGAGCATAGGTTCTGGACCAGACAAGGATGCATATGACTTGAAGGCTATGTCATAGATTATGATTTCCCGCAAAAAGAGAAAATTATATGAAGCCATGCAAGTATTGTGTCTATTCTTGGCTTCTTATGTAAACAGGCGTTATGAGATTTGATCACCTACCGAAACTGTGACAAATTTGTGTTTGTCAGACGATACTTTTAACTAAACAAGAAATAAAACCTTCTGAGGTCTGGAGGTCAAACTGCAGTCTTCGATCTTCTCTAACTATTGCAACTTATCCCTCAACTGTTGAATGAGGTTAAAATCATGTTGTATATTTATTCTTGGAGTCGAGCAAATCGTCCTCTGATATGTCTAGGAGAAATATATGTGCTTTGTGGTGTGTGATTTATGTATTTTTTCTTTGTATTTCTTGTAATACATAGAAAAATGTGATGTTAGCAATAGTATTATAGGTTGTAAGCCAAATACATATTTTATTTCACTTTCTGGTCTACATCTCAATAAATATGCAACTTTCACCAAAAAAATTAGGTAATCAGATATCAAACCTCTGTTTTCTTCTTTTGATAAGCAGTTATGTACCCATGCTTTTCTAATTCAAGTGCAAAGAACTCCTAAAAATGATCACTTTGAACTTGCATCATTACATAAATATACATATCCACTAAAATCTAAAACAATTATATCTTAAAAAATAAAGAAAATTCTAGAGATGGTAGAGTTGCGTCACCTATACACTCAAATTCCAATATAAATGAAAGAAAAGCGAAGTGAACCAATATATTATGCATTCTTTATGCCAAAAAAAGAAATCAAATATGCAAAACGTTTCTAGACTGTCATTCAATCCAATACAGTTCATGAATGTCAAAGTCAAAAAAATATATGGCATATCTTGCATGTCGAACAATGGCATCACATGTACACTCATTCTTTATTAATGTTTCAATATTTTGCTAAGAGAATAATAATACCTCTTGAAGGCAAAGAATATCTGCCCGATAACCAACAATTTCACGTAACAAGTTCTGGTGACGATAAGGCCATGAAAGAGCCCAGGGAGGAAAATAGCTATACATGTCACTGGTTGCATATAGATCAGAAAGTACATTATATGAGAGTACAGTGAAAGTTCCAAAAGTTGCAGTACATCCTTCTAACTAAAGATTTGCAATTCCATCAACTGCATTGATTGGAATCATGCGTCGAGGAGTATGGTAAGGGGTTGGGATAACATGGGAAGTATGGAGTGTGCTGGTCATACCTATTGGTATTCTTGTGGTTGCATCAACTGCCACACATTCCATCTTCAGAGCATGGCCAATATCATCAATTGTTGGTGTATATGTCTTTCAACGTCCAATTTCATACCATGTCTCACCCCCACCCAATTCAGAAACATTAGGAGGGTTTAACAAGGAATAACCATTTCTTAGAGTTGCATTTTGAATTCTTGTGCTCGAAGTTGAACCAACCGATCCCCCTGTGCTTCCAAATATCCCAAACAATTCAGCATCCTCATCTCCATTCTCATGAACTGCACTGGTTGCTCGTGCATGCAATGCACGGTGCTAACACCATGAATCAAAGAAGCACTTTGGTGAATAGTGATAACTCTTTGAAACATGTATCTTAGCCTTCACACAACCCAGGGAGTTGTAGGCCATAATCTCCAGTCATAAGGCCGGGCCTTGACTGTGCTACTGATCAATTGGGGATGCTCTAAGGATTTGAGGAGGTTGTTGAAGTTGGGTCATGATGTAAAGGTTTTTGTTGCAGATAGCCATCGCCCAATTCATTTGCACAATTTGAGTGACAAGAATGATCAGGTGTTTGTGCTCTATACCCATGCAGACGAGGATCAGGATGATGTGACTTATGATTTTCGTATTACTGAATTGGAAAATAAAAATGGATTTGGATAGTGATGATGAAATAATGATAGAGTCCGATAGTGATGCTGAAGAAGCTAGAAGAAGAAAGAAGAGAAAGATGGATGATGAAGATGATAGTGTAGATCCAATGAAAGGTGTAAAAAATTTGAAGGCAGAGTATTACAGATTAGGTACATATCATGGCAGGCCTTATGGTTGCTTAATGTTTGATACAACTCATGCTCTGCAAAAGAACACCAATGAATTGCTTTGGTTAGCATGTGTGTCTTTGACCGATCAATTTGTTCATGGAGGCTCACAAATGAGAGGTACCATGTTGGGATGATGGAGCTTGAGCAGCATGTAAATGGTGCAGGGAATTTAGAAATTATCACATCAGTAACACTTAACAATGGCACCAAGGTTAGAGTTCCTCATGTGTCTAGAATTTCCTATGAAGATGAACCATGCCTCATGATGTTGAGAGAGTGGACTCTTTTTTATTCAATGCTATGCTCATCCTATGTGGCTACGAAATTGAAGACTTCGAGTGACAATGGATTAAAGAAACTTTTTCCAAGATGGGCATTGCACTCGCTGAGTGTCAACAAAAATTTCAATACATGAGAAATGAGATGAAGCGAAGAATGAAGGAGGCGTTTGAGAGGTTTCTGCCAAAATATGGTCTTAATGAATTATAATATAGAAGCTTTCATAGGTTTCATGGATACAGCTCAAAGGTCTCAGGAGCAAATGTTGTGTATGGTGTCACAACTTTGCTAGAATATTGGACAAATGCCAAATATTCTTGGGCAGAACAGTTTTGGAATGCATATTCTGCACTGTCCTTGAATGGCCTAGATGAATTACAGAAAGGGATGCAACTTTCCATCAAGGTTCACTATGCTACTCAGTGGAAAGGAATCCTAGAAATAACAAGAAATGGATTTATCAAGAGTGCTCGAGGTTTCAGGTGGGTGAAACTTGAGGATGGAGCAGACACAAAGCTACTAGCTTATCCTCAGGCTCTTATCAAATTTTTTTATTTTCTTATGGATTCCTTGAGAGAAAAAGGTGCAAAAATGAAACCTATGATATGTTCATCTCTTATTCCTGGCACCAAAATGGTTTTGGTGGTTGGCGTGGACAACAGACCCAGACTTGGAGCTCCAAACAGTAATCGGTATGGGATTTCCTTCTGCATTGTAGCATAGGAACTTGGTGTTAATTACACACATGATGCATTTGAGTCATCTTGGATCAAACTGGATGTAACTGCAATTAATTATTTCATGTTAATAATTTCAGAGAAACTATAGTTCCCATGTGAAAGTAGCTGTATCATTTCACTGACTAATTGTTTACAAGATACTGAAGAAGAAAGATCATTTTTCTTAGTTTGGTACTACTTTTACAAGATGAATCAGCCTTGCCTAAGTCACTTGTTATGGTGCATTATCTTTTACTTGTAGTTTTATTGTCTGATTGGTGTTTCCAGAACCACTTATTTTGGCATACAACCATCTATAAGGTTTCTATCATCTAGGAATTTAAATTCATCTCGTTGTGATATTTTAGATGAGATTCTTTCTATTAATTGATCTCTGCAAACTTGACAATATGTCTCAAATTATTCATGAAATGAAATTATGGTAAGCTAATAGAAATGCTTCATTGGAAGAATATATTATTTTGTATGCATGCTATAAATAAAAATTTTCAGAATTTGGAACCTCTGTTTGGAAATCTGATACTTATTATAAGAGTAAAGATATTGTATTGCAGAGTATGAGTATTTTTTGGAGACTTCAACAACATCATTTTTATACTACTTTTGGTTATTTTCTTAGAATTTCTAAATAACATAAATTATTATCTCCTGAACTGGTTATCATGACATGTGTATTCTACTTGTTGCAAACTTCCATGTTGTTGAGAGTTTTAAATGCACGTAAATCTTCATATCAGAATAACATCTCTACTTTAACTGCCAATGTTCTAAACTCGAGTTATGACTGTCTTGTAATGAGATTGATATAATTATAATATATAATTGTGTTAAGATGAGTTTAAGCTCAACAAATGAAGCCGAAAAACACTTCTTATCCATGTGTTTTTTTGGTAGAGTCTTTTTTGTTGATTCAAGGCATGTGCTTTTGATGATTTACCCACATTTTCAGGGCTTCCCTAGATGCACAGAGACAAATATGAGAAATAAAAAATGATTCTTCAAATTCAACGACAATGCTAACAAAGGAACCGATGAAAACTCTTCAAATATATCTTAGGGATCTAAGAGATTGCAATTCAACTGCAGTTCAAAAACTAAATTGAACACGTAAGTCTTCTCTTTGCAACAATTTGTTTCCAATATCAACAAGGTGATTCAAGCCTGTTTAAGTGAATGTTACTCCCATGTCTCTATAATTCTTTAGATATGTGTAAACTATATTGCATATGGGTGATTCCATGAAGGTGGGTAACACTTTTTCTCCAAATTTGGTGGTGAAAACCTGATTTTTTACTCATGTGCTAGATAGAATCCCTCGAAACGCATATATGCCATGTGAATTTCGACTTGCAGTAAAAAAACAAATTGTAGAATATTATGTTGGCTTCCCAATGATATTTTTTTTTAATATTCCAATGTCATTTAATGTGTGAAAATTTTCATTTAATGAATTGTTTGGCCTTAAAAATTTGAAGAAGTTAAAAAGTGGCTCGTGTCCAACCCCAATACTTCAATCTTACATTAATAATTTTAAATATATATATATATATATATATGAGCATAATCTACATAAAATGCACTGTGGTCTCCATAAAGTGAACACAACTGATTTCAGCGTCATTTTATACACATGTGTCTCCATCCTATCTTTTTTTTCACTGTTTTCAAAAATTGAAAAACCAAAGATACCCACACCCTTTTGAAGAGGACACGTCGATGTGTGGGATGTGCATTTTTAAGAAATTTTTGGATGTGTATATTTTACCCTGCGGATTTTTCTTTGAGCTTCTTCGAAGTTGTTGTCTGGTTTTCTAAGTGTAAGTTTTAGAACTAACTAAAAAAACCATATGAATGCCAAAATGCATGCATGATATCTCTATGGATAGAGGATTCAATGACGAATCTATCGGTATGAACTTCGCTCAGTTGTGTGCCATGAATGGCAATGTTTACACCCGTAGAAGACACAAAGAAACATTGATTTTATTGTCCGAGGGACAATTCTCTGTTTTCAAGCCCTCGATCAAGGTATGAAGCTTGATCGAGGTTTTAATGGAACCATGATCGAGGGTTTAAAGAAACCTTGGTTAATGGTTTATTAAACCCTATCAAGGGTCTAACAAACCCTCGATCGAGTTACTGTTAAACACTCGAAAAAATAACTTTGTACATGACTAACAAGGTTTTATATGCACGCTCACCACGTTTATATTTAGTACAAAAAATTGAGGAGATAAATCCTAGCCCCTGGTTCTCAACATCTTGTGGACATTAACTACCATAATCTGTATCTAGAGGATTATGCCCATGTAGGACATTTTAGAAATGGGCTTCAAAGGCCCAACTAGAGAATTTAAAAGAAAAATTAGACAAGAATAAATACCTCTACCTCATTAGGAAAAAAACTAGTAATAAGCATAAGTGTTCATTAAGTAATTGTTTTCACACATTTTGAATAAAAAGTAAAAATAAAAATTACACAATAATAAAGGGGAAATGGGAATTTCAACATCATTTGATTCCTATCAGCAATATATCCAATGTGTATACAATTGCTTGAACCTAATGTTTTTAGATTTAGAGTTACAGAAATGTAGTGAAAGGTTTTAAATACTAAAAATACTTTTCTCCTTCGTATATAATTTTTAATTTTAAAAAACTACAATTATGTCATATGACTTTGAAAACACTAATTTTTATCTTAATCGTCATGTTCTATTCCGCCCTGGGCTCTAGGCTTTAAATATCTTGCCAGAGGATCTATATCGTAGGTAGATCGTAGTCCTAAGAATCCAGGTTGAGTGGACACTCGACCTGGATTCTAAGCACTACAATCTACCTACGATATAGATCCTCGGGTCAGATATTTAAAGCCCAAAGCCCAGCGCGGAATAGAACGGGATGATTAAGATAAAAATTAGTGTTAAATTCAGTGTCATATCACATAATTGTAGTTTTTTTAAATTAAAAATTATATACAAAGGAGCAAAGTATTTTTAGTACCTTTAGAGAGATGAAAATGTGAGCATTAAAAAAATATGACCTCATTTCCTTGGGTTATATCAATGTCCATTGTTTACTCTTCAAAATTGTTATTGTGCCACTCATTTGCAGTTAATCTTGCTAGTAAATTATTGAATGACATTAGAATTTACATCAATAACACATGACTGATTGTTTTGGTGTTTCATAATGCTAGGAATCGAGGAAAATAAATAAAATAAAAGGTGTTATGGGGACTGTGAGATCCGAAAAACAAAAAATATGGAAAATAAACATGATACTACATCTTATTTTGACAAGAATTCAAAATGTTCAATGACATGAATTCAAATGGGGATTCCAAATAACAAGGTGTCCAAGCATCTTTTGGAAGACTTCATTAAATGAAACTTTACATGATGCATATGGAAATACACATGTTTTTAAATACCTCTATTGAATGTTTATGTGTGGTTAGAGAAAAGCTCGATTCAGCTAGCAGCTTAATCGAGCTTTTCAAAACTTTAACTAAAAAAATATTCGAGTGCCCATATTCGTGTGTGCACACGAATATGGACACCCAAAAATTTCTTTAATCAAATTTTTTTAAATCTCGTATTGTACATGGGAACAAGGTCTTCAAATTCAATTAAAATCAAACATAGAATTATATGATAATAAAATTTAATAAAACATAATTTCAACTAGAAGAATGATACTTGTGGGTAATCGTACATACCTTGAAGAAAAAACAAGTAAAAGCATTACTACTACCACTTCCTCTATATTTTATGTGTAGATATTAGTCGTGGAGTAATTGGAGTTATAGATGTGATTAATTGGAACCACAATCACATCTATGACTCAAATATTATGTGACCCATATCTACGAATGAATATAAATGACCATTTTCTATCCAACAAATAAAGTGAATTAAATGATGAGTTTGTTGCCTATTTATAGATGGTTAGAAATGATCGATCGAGGTCTTTTTTAACCCTTGATCATGGTCTTAAACCCTTGATCGAGGGTTTATCAAAATCTTGATTGAGGGTTTAAGATAACCTCGATTGAGCATGGTATAAACCCTCGATCGAGGTGTAGGACCTCAATCGAGGTACATTTTTTTTGTTTTTACCGAAATCGCCTTGCCAAAAATTGCAACCCACCTCCATGGATGCACCCATATGCAGTTGGCTAAAACATCCATTGTAGCTGATGCTTATGTCATGAGATGAAAATTCAAGTGAAAGAGATGGACACTAATGTATCTGTATTACCTATAAAAAACCACAAAATAGTAACAATGACATCCTTGTTTTGAATATCAGATAGAATTTTTAGCTTCTAGAAACCTACAACCCTGTATTATTAGGATCTCTATTATTTTTCAAGTTAGCTGCTAGAAATTTGAAAATTTATATAAATACTTGGCTCTACTTCACTAGCTTGATGTAACCAATGGAAATGAAACCATTTATATAATGTATATTTTAAATGGAACATTTGTAATAGTATATCTAGTTCAATATTACCAGAACTAAACTGAAATCAGCAAAACTGGTCAGAGCTTACGTGTTTGATTAGTTTTGTACTGGTGCTCATCTTTCCCCTAAAAACCAAAATAAAATTATAAACACCAAAAAATAAAACTGTATAACCACCCTAAAACCTAATTTGATCTATTTAATGATGTCCCGCTTCTATTGTGAATAGACTCGGCATGGTTGACATTCAGTTGCTTCCACTATCACAACAGGATATGGACATTGATGTTGGACTTTTGAGCGTCTTGAGTAAAGAGGCTAAGCATACTCGTGCAAAGAATGTAGAGGATCTAGACTTGGATGATTATGTAGTTTGATTTGATTAGACTATAGTATGCTTATTTTTGGACTATGCAGTTCATTTAGAGGATCTAGACCAAAAATAAAATTAAAAACACCAAAAATCAAAACTTTGTGACCACCCTAAAACCTAATTTGATATATTTAATGATGCCCTCTTCTATTGTGAATAGAGTTGTCATGGATGACATGCAGTTGTTTTGAATGCTACAATAGGATATGGACATTGGTGTTGGCCTTTTGAGGGTTTTGATTAAAGAGGCTAAGCATACTCATACAGAGAATGTAGACGATCTAGACTCAGATGATTATGTAGTTTGATTTGATTGTAGACAATAGTATATTTATTTTTGGATTCTGTAGGCCATTTACAGCCTCAATGTTAGTGTATTTACTTCAGATATGTATTTCATTATGTTATTTAATATTTTCTATATTCACCCTTGCAATGCTAAAATCTTTGCATTTGGTATTTAATGGTTTGGATTTACATGTGCCTATATATATATAATATAAAATCAAAATGTTAATATATTATGTATTTTTTGGTTGACCAATTTTGTATCTGGTTATTGTATTGGATCTGGTTCAGTTCTAGTTTTTGGTTTTTTATTCTCCTTCTATTCTGCTAGCATGTTCACTTGAAATGGGGTGGATAGAAACCCTTTCTTAGTGTGGAGAAGAATGTGTAATATTAGTTCCAGAAGTCCGCTTCCTCGTACTATTTGACAGAGAAACCCTTAGACCCTGAATTTCAATTGCCAAAATTGTAGTATTATGTTCATTTGGCTCATGGTTTTGAAATTCGATGGTACTGAGTGAGGAACTACAAAAAGAATCACTGATTATCAACAAACTGGTGGATCTTAACTTAAATGGAACCAAATCCAGGCAAGAATAACTTGGCCCAACGATTCTAGAACTAGAAATAGTGATATCACAACTTCTAGAACAACCATTAACAACATGATGACAAGCTTCATCATGCACTGTAACTGATGAGTCTCCTTCTATGATGCTAGTGTGTTTTCCCAAAATGGGGAAAACAAAAACCCTTTCTCTGTGTGGAGAGCAATGGAGACTATTAGTTCCAGAATTTCTCTTCCTTTTGCTGTTGGAAAAAGAAATCCTTGGGCCCTGAATTTCGGATGCCAAAATTGTAGTATTAGATTCATTTATCTCATGGTTTTTTTTAAGGTTGAACTTGAGTTAAGGGAGTTTGAATGCTTTAGACAAGGAGAACTAGTCCCGGAAATTGCAAAACTAGAGACATTGCTAGAAACAAAACTTAAGGAACTTGGAAGATCCAGACAAGAATTATCACTCAGAGAATCCAGCATAGAATTTTTAGGACTAGAAGCATATGAGATATGGCTATTAGTGCTTTTAGACTGCTCAAACAGGTTCTGGGCAGGAGAGACATCAGTGAAAAGGATCTTTGAATTCAGAATTTTCTTAGAGCTAATAGATTTGGAGAAATAACACATATGGCTTATTGTACTGGAAATATCATGCGGGAAACTTGAAGAGTAATCGATTTCATGTTCATAAATTAGAGGCTTTGTCAAATTGCTTGAAAAACTGCTATAGGTAGGAAAATCATTTTGAAGACCATTATAGATATTTCCGGTAGTACCAAGAGAGAAGGGGATAATAGTTACAAAGTTTTTGGAGGGGACATGATTTATAGGACTTTCAATGGAAACACTATGTACTCCAATGGGGTTATGTGTACAATAATTTAAATTATCTAGTAAAGGTACAGTAAATTTTTTGGGAACATAACGTAAATATTAGATACAGAATCAAAATCAAGCTATGTTGTTGTTCAAAAAATATTTCATCGTCCACCAAGTGCTTTTGATAGGATGCTTCAATAAGATGGGTTTCTTCTTATCTTTTGGCCCTTTCCAAATAATCCATAGTTTTGGCTAACTTCTGGAGTTTCCCTTCCATTTCCTGCCTTTCCTTAAGCTACTCATTCAGAGCCTGTTCAATAAGGGTCTGCTTTGTGACCTTTACCATTTTGTCAAACATTTTGCATGAAATCTTATGCTTCAGATTTACCATACATATGTATTAAAGAACTTCCCACATACACATCTGATTCAAATTCATTTTTCACTCTACAATCATGGACCTCTTTTCCCTGTTGTACATCTGCAAGTAGGCATATGCCAATAAAACATTAACAATGGTCATCACGTTGGGTTTTAGATCCTCTTCTTACATTTAACAAAAGAGCTTCAACGTGACACCGGGACTTGTTGGAAATGTTGATAGTGAGGATCCAAGTATCTAATTAATGGTAGAAAATGAATGTGAATTGGAGAAGATCCATTATCACACCCTGTAAAAGATTCTCCAAACCCAAAAACATGAGACGCAGAGCATTTGAATTGATTGGAACTACCCCAAATAACCCAACAAGATGTTGCACAATTGACTTTGCATTAGAATTGAAAGTAATTAGTTGTATTAGATTTGTTTTCAATTTGATATATTAACCAATGAAAATATAAAATAAATTAAATCATATTATGTTTTTAGATGTTAATATTAATATAAATTAATTATATTATATAGGTTATATTATAATTATAACTATATTATATTAAAATAACTATATGACATATTAATACTTATGTTAATATATATTAAAACAAGAGTTATGCGATAGATTTTTTTGCTAAAAGGTTGTTTTGAAATTTGGAAACTTATACATTTTTTTATAAGTTTTTTCTAAATTTGGAAACTTGATACAATGCAGAAATTGGGATCATTATTACAACACCTTGTAATAATTATATATAAGAAATCAGTAATACATTTTCCTTTATGGAAACTCGAAGAGATTGCTAACTTTTTCCCACGTGATATTTGTTAGGTTTCTATGGACATTGGAGATTCCATAAACAAGACAACTAAAAGTAGCACTTGGGAGACTACAACTTGCAAAGCACCTAAATTATGGGAAATAAAAATATCTAAGTGATTATGTGCATCGATAAACACAAATAGGCATGTCTCAAGGAGTAAAAGTTAAAAATTGGGTTCTTTGAACATAAACATGACCTCTGTGGGTTGTTTGGACATATATGTGACCTCTATGAATTGTTTGGACTAAGTCATGACCTACCTACCTATGCTTCAGTATTATAACTAATATTATCATGCAAAAGTTAAAAATTCACAGTAAACCAAGAAACTTACTTGTGATTTTAACCTACGTATTATAACCAGTATTATCATGCAAAAGTTAAAAATTAACAGTAAACCAAGAAACTTACCTACAATTTTAACTTATCTACCTACGCTTCAGTATTATAACCAATATTATCATGCAAAAGTTAAAAAATCCCAGTAAACCAAGAAACATACCGGCGATTTTGCCCGGATGCGGGTGTTAATCCCGGCGACACCTATCCAGTTCTCCGGCCACCGACTCAGGCACGCATTAGGATGGAATTATACCACCCATCTCTTGCTCTCCATCAACCTTCATAGGATTCTCTGTGCATGGGAGAAATTTTCCCGGTCACTTCAACGCATGCGATCTGGGCTGGCGAAGGTACGTCCTCCTACGCTCATTCATGGCTTGGCTGCAAGGATTAATAGTGATAGGTATGTGGATTGATAGGAGGTTAATATAGCACCAGCTTTCATTTTATGTTATGGATGATATCAGTGCTGGGTTCGCAGTCCAGTGGGAAGTATACAGAGTCTCTGCTGCTGTACTTTCTAGAGCCCGCGCTAGTAATTTCACTCCACTGCATATTGGTTTCAGACTCAATTCAAAGGCAATGTCTCACCAGCGAGGTACCCCTAGATGTGCTAATTCTGGAAGGGCCAAAACTCAAAGGGGATGCAGTGTACCTGTTTCGATGAATTATGAACCGCATATTTCTGCGCGAGTTCAGGCTTTGGTGGAAGCTTGGGAGAATAAGGTTCTCAACCATAAGCTCTTGACAGGAGAGGAAGGTGTTCGAATTAATCACTACTGGATGCTGAAGAATATGCTCTGCAATCTGGCAGAGGACATGCTTAGTAATTGGGAGGAAGCCCAAATGGCAGTTCACTCCATGAAAGCAAAAATCGCTGAGATGGATGCTCAACTCACGGCCATGGATAAATCCTTTTCCTAGAAAGGCACGGCAAGCATTTCAAGTCTGAATGTCCACAACTCAGGGGGTGGTGCTCAGGGTGGCGATGTGAGTGGTAGCGAAATGGGAGGTCGAGCTCTAACCATCCTAAGTGGCAGCGGCAGTGCAACAGGTTGCTCCACCAAAACGTCGTGTGCCAAGCCTTTCCTGGTTCCATCAATAGTGGAACCTCTTCTCAAGTGACTGAAGTACTCATCGGCCCCGCGGTCTGAGCAGCTACCACCTTCTCTGACTCTGGCATCGACTACCGCCACCAATTCTCCTACTGTGTCGCAGGAAGAACGATGGGCTTGCCCCATCACTGAAGACAATCCCTTGGCTTAATGTTCATTTTGAACAGGTTTTTATTTGGTCCCGTCGCTAGCAGGTTTTATGGTTATAGTCTAAGCTTTTTAGTTTATACTGTATGTCTTTTTTCAGTTTGGCTCCGCTTGTATACAGGAGTATAATATGTCTTTTATGGTTCTTTGTAACCCATTCTATTTGTATATCAGTCATGAACATTACTAACATGAATCTGGTTAGAAGGTTGATATTTTTTTGAGAGGCTCTGGAGGAGGTTTTGCCTCTTTCAACCTCAGACAGTCATGAGTTTTTTGTTGTAATTTTTTGCCTCTGTAATATAATATACTGTGCAGTTTACAAAAAAAAAAACATACCTATGATTTTGTAAGTGAAGAAGGTGATTTTGACTCTAGAGCTGCAAAATTCGTGGCCCACCTCAGAGCCTCTAAGTTCTTACCAATTTTTTTTAATCCATGGCAGTGATGGAAATTAAATGCCCAAATTATAAACCCTCAATAATGGTGAATATCCATCAGAATTTCCTCAATGGGTATCGAAGGTGGCCTAATAAACGATGAAAATTCCACCCAATTCACATTATTTGCCCTTCATAACCCACCAAACCCTTCTCACCTCTAGCCAATGCAAAATATTTGGTGTCGGCAGTGTGCTTGTACAGGTTATTTGGCGCTAGCGGGCTGGTTGAATAGCCATCTATGGAATTGGAGGATGAAATCTCCATGGGTTCAGGAAAATCAGCCATGAATGTCGTTAAACAGAGTTGGGTCGAGAGTTTCATTTGCGTATAGTTTTTCTGTTTTAGAAATTATATTTTCATATATGTGTTTTACTTTGATTATTATTATATATATTATGTTAATTTGTTTTATGTTATATTTGGTTTAATAATTACTATAAAACTTGTTTAGTTTTATAAAGTAGGATTAATATAAAATATAATTAATTTGTCTTTTTTATAAATATAATATTTGTTTTATTATTCTATAATATTTGTTTTAATGTTATTTGTGTTATAGTAGTATATATAATAAACTTGGATTGAGGACGTTGGAGAATATTTGTGCGCAAGAGAAAATTCACGCAATTTCTTTGTTGGATCTGTAAAGATCGGGGTGCATGGCACCAATATTACTAATAGAAGGTAGACAATTTACAAATTTTACACTTCATTAATGTCAAAATCGCAATTTTCCATGACACAATTAAAAATGACTAATTCATATTCTTCTAGCTAGTCATTTTTTATGTCGTGACTAAATTGGTCGTTTATGTTAGTCATTTTTAACTCTGACACTTATTATCTAGTCATATTTGTTAACTGGTGACTAAATTAGTCATTAATTTTAGTCGTTTATAGTTGGGTCAATCAAAATTGTTCAAAGTTTTGTAGTAAATCACTTGAAAAACCTGTGGTGACTAGAATTTTTAGTCACCTAGTAGCTAATTCCTCTTTGTGTAGTAGTGTATGTTAGATTTATTTTGTTCAACAGTTAATGGATAGTCCTTAAGGCACACAAGATGAGCATCGGGTTTTCTCTCTTATTAATCATAGAGTTTCATTCCTTTGTGGCCTTCCTCCTTTACTTGATGTCGTGTGTTGTTTCTTTGCTCAATCTTTTGTGTCTTACTTCCAAGGAACCGATACTTAGGTGTTTTTTTGTGCTCCCACTTTCCCTTGGTCAATGATGCACCCTTCATTATTTTTTTCATTTTTTCATATGGACATAAATTCATGTTTTCCACTAGCATTATCCTTCTAAGGACCATAAAATCCTACAATTATGTTTCTTCTTCATTTGTTTCTCTATGAAAATGATTGGCTTTCACCTTCATTGTTAGGTGAGGCTTGAATATTGTAATTACATTTCAGGGATTAACATAAACAATTGGAGTGCACCATATAAGATGTTGAAGCATGATAGTCTATAGCCTCTTGATATGAGATCATTTTCTCGGGACAAGGTTACAGAACTAACCTAACAATAATAGTCACTAGGATATTCACTAATCACATGGAAGATAGGTAATTTCTATAAGGTGAAACACTTATAGAAACAAATATATGAAGCTTTAAATTGCAAGATGTATTGAACCCGCTAATTGTTTACACAAAAATCAAATAATCAAAATGTAATGAATCAAGGATGTGACTATCTAATCATACATATAAACTTTGAACCTATTATCCCATGGAGAGCACCATAATGCAAGTGCAATGGTTTGCAAGAGAGTTTCTCACCAATGTTAACAAAGTCATTACCATGAACAAAACTTAAGAAGAATTATCATAATTAAAGTCACCAATGCTTGAGTCACATGTACCATGAGGCTTCCCAAAATCAATGTCTCAAATATGCTACAGGGAATAAGAATGGGTAAAGAAAACTACGGAATCACATCACTCCTTTTGCTGTTCATCTTATGAGACTATTGGAATGTGACCAAGAATATAGGCTAATCAATGAATATGAGAGCCGTATTATGTTATAAATATGCATATTGTATGAGTAGATCCTCATCTGGACATTAGAAGAAAAGTTCTTAGATGCAACTTTGTGTTTTGTCCTTTCAAATATTTGTTTTCTCATTTGTTTTCAACGCTTTTTTTAATTTGTTGTATGTTAAATTATTTGATTAGTATTATGTGACTCACCTAAATTGATTAGATGTCTCACAAAAACTATGATAGTAGAGTATGTTGAACAAGTATTTTGCTCAACATTTGAACAAGTATGTGATTTCTTATCCAAGTTGTGTTTTTGGTTCATATCTATGATTCAAATTGTAATTTTAGCACCATGAGTGTTTTCTTTTACATTGTCTTAGCTATACCTTTAGCAGTACCGGATTTTACCAAAAAAGAACACAAATGTGATAGTATAGAGTAGAAGTCATTTAATACTACTTAACGTATACCATGATTTGGGATAAAATCACCTCATTCTCACTTAGTTCTTTATTTATGAAGGTTAGATATGGGATACAACACCATTTTTGGGAGCTAAGCTTTCACAGTGCTCAACAATAAGTTTTATAAAGATTTCTTTGATTGTTAACATAAAAGTAATACTTGAAAATATTTATAAGTATATTTAAATGATATCTTATAGATGTACACCTTATTGATAGATGATAGTACATGCTATGCTTAGTGCAAGTGAAATAACATTTAACCTCTTTTATCATAGAGATAAAAGGGTTTTGGTCGAGATGCATTTGTATTATAAATAATTCTCTATTGTTTTGGTGTCCACGTGCTTATTACAAATATGAAATAATATTTCTAAATGTTATGCATTGGCCTTGTTTCGATCCAAATCAAGTTATCTTATTATAGGAGGTTAATGCATACTTACCATTCAACATAGGAGTAGATGATAAACTTAGTATTCATCAACAAAAGAGCACTTGTGACTCATAAATTATCTAAGCGAAGGTAAAAAAAACATGAATTCTGGAATTTATCTCTTTAGTTGAAAGTATCGAGCCTAATTCCTCTGTGTAAAATTCTGGAATTTATCTCTTTAGTTGAAAGTATCGAGCCTACTTCCATTCAGTCGCATGTTAATTCACCAATAAGTAGTTTTCTTTTGATTTCTGGAGAACTCAATTCCTCTGTGTAAAATTCTAACTTATGTGTAATGCATGTGTATATGTAACTCATTATTGGGTTTATTTGACATGGTTGTTGAGAAACAAATTATTTATTATAATTTTTTTCTTAAGAGATTAATAAGTATATTGTTCATGAGAAATTAATAAGCAAATTTTCCTTGAGATTTAGTGATTTTTATTAGATGTGATCTTGAAGGTGGAATTGTCATGGAGGATGGTAACCAGCAACTTGGATAGCTACTAGATCCAACATCTTGATCAAGACAGAAATAAGTTAGCATGGATAGAGACTAGTAAGAGATTTCAAGAAGATTTTGCATCTATCCCATTCATGTAGTTGAGTATGTTAGAGAGGATGAAAGTGCACCCCTATTCTCAAAAAGTGTGAGTGTGCAAGTTGAGACATTTTTTTGAGGACAAAATCACTTTAAAGATGGATGAAATCTATCCTATCATCATCCAAGAAGAACTAGATTCAGCCTAGGGAGTTGTACTAGTAGTATAAGAGGTTGTATGTATTATTAGATATTCCAATTTAGTTTTAACACCAATACTATCTTGGGATGCTTTTCTTATAAGAGGAGATCAAATAGCAGGAAGAAAACAACATTTGCATGCAGGTTCTATCCTTCTAAATTTACTCCAAAATCCATTGATGCATAGTTGGACAAAAGCACACTTTTGTGGAACTGAAGTGTTCTATACTTAGTTACTTTTGTACCAATTTAAAGACAAATTTAGAAAATAAAAGAATGAAAAGAGAAGGTTGCATAAAAGTTGGCATTACTAATTCGGCATGTGTATTGTGTAGCAAGGATGTCAGTTTAGCATGTTTTATGGAAATGGCAGATTGCTAAAGTGTTTTGGATCTTTTGGGCATTGTTTCAGGTTGAATTTCATTCCCCTTTTGTAGCTTCATTCTCATGTAATGGAATCCTCCTGGGGGGTACTTGATTGTTAAGGACGACTACAAATTTTAAATTGCATTTAGCTTGTTTGGTAACAATTTGGATTTCTATGGAAACATTGTTGTAAAGTTTCCTTCAATGAGGTTCCTCTCCCCCTTACTTTAGAGGATGCAATTAAGCAAGATTCAAATCTACTCTTGAGAATTATTCTCAGTGCATTCAACTATGATGTTGAGTCCATCCCTATGTGGGGCCAACATCATGCATTGTCCTGGTTTACCTTTTCTAGACATAGCATTTCTAGGCACATTTGTTGTTTGCATGTTATAACCATCTAGAATATTGATGCACTTAATTGTTCCCTAAAGTAATATATGAAGAATTTTTCAGGAAAAAAAAAGAAAAAAAAACATGAAAAAAGGAACCTAACTTGGAGAAGGTATTAGTGTTCTTTAAATAAGATATGGAGTCTCCAAGATACATAAGTTTCATCTTTGGGTTAGTGATTGCATGACTATATGGAGGGGTTTTGTTAACTTGAAGAATTAAAGTCTATGCCAAGGGTCAACACTATTTTTTGTGAAGGAAAAAAAGATACTTGGATGTTTTAAAATCAACACATCCTTTAGGGAAAAAAATAGAACTCTATGAGCAAAAATTTAACAGAGTTTTTTTTTCGGCACTTGTATAGAGTAAAAAGCATGCCATATGAAGAGGAACTTACCATAAGCCTTTGTTTAAGGATTGAGAATGACAAGCTTGTATATGTGTTGGTAATCCAAGATAAAATTATTTTAGATATGGAATTAATTCCACTTTCAAGGGAAAGACAATAAGAGGCAAATATTCAAGCCTAATCGTTTAATTCAAATAGAACTGTAAAAATCATTGAAGGTCAAATAAGTTGTGGGATCCTTTGGTGGATTCTCTTTACAAATAGTTGGGTTGGCTTGACATTTGGTTTAATTTGGTGGATGTTAGAAACTCAATGAACTTGGGATAGTTACATAAATCTTAGGTTGTTAATGACATCCATTTATTTATATTGGTTTCCAATGGCTGAGAGATTCCATAGGTGCATTGATCTAGATAATGCTATCAAACAACTACATTCCTAAATATTTCAAAGATTCTTTCAGTTAAATATCTCTAGGAAAAGGGGTGGCAAGAGCAGGGGGGTGCTTTATGGCCTCGATGAATCTTAAGAATCGAAGTATCCATGGGACTTGGAATAGTGAGAAACAATCAAGCTGAAGCTTTAGCATTGTGGATGGGGGTTGAGATTGCTCTAAGAAAAGGATGCCATAGCCTTAATATAGTAGGAGAATCATACAAAATAATTCAGAGTATAGTCACCAAATCTCCTCCAATAAATCCAATCCTCAACAAACTAGTTTTTTAAATTATCCTAAGAAGCAAGAAAACTCCTGGAACTAAGGGCTTATTACGTATTGAGAAAACACAACAAGGTGGCTGACAAGAAAGCCAACCTTTCTAGTACTTTAGACCTGGGTTAAGAAAAATTATTGAGAAAACACAACAAGGTGGTTGACAAGAAAGCCAATCTTTCTTGTACTTTATACCTAAGGTTAAGAAAAATTCTTTAGACCTAGGGTTAAGAAACAATTTTTGGCTGACAAGAAAGTCAATATTTCTTGTACTTTAGACCCAGGGTTAAGAAACAATTTATGGCTGACAAGAAAGTCAATCTTTCTTGTACTTTAGACCCAGGGTTAAGAAAAAATTCTTATACTTTAACCTAGGGTTAAAAAATTGTGCGTGTGATATCTAACCCATATCCCTTAAAACACTTTCGACCCAAGGTTAAAAAAATTTCTTGTTGCGTCGAGAGGCGCATTCTACAGCCCGATATGAGGTAGAAGTGTGATTCTGTGCTCAACGTGGAAGTGACACGTGGCACAATGTCGACACAATGTCGGCTCATGATAAATATATATTTAAATCTCCCACAATGTCGGCTCATAATAAATATATATTTGAAGCTACCACAATGTCGGCTTAAAGATTAAACTAGGCTTAATATCTATACACAGCAAAGTGCCGCCATAACTAGGCTTAATATCTATACACAGATGCAAAAATATTTTTATGAAGAGGATTAATTGAGCAAGAAAATCATATGCCACAAATTAAGAAAGGCGTAAAACTAAAATCAATTCAAGGTCACCGTATAATCATTCGAAGCATTCAATATTATCTATACAATCTGAAATCTAATATTTCCTTCGGATCATGAATTTTATAGTTGAATCTGAATCTAAAGATTCAACCATGATTTTCTTGCAGGATTTTCTTTCCAAAACTATGACAAATAAAAAGTAATTGGCATCTACAATTAATTTAAACTGAGTGGCATCAATTGCTTTATTACCTGCAAACGTTCAATGTGAGGAAGAGTGGAAGAGAAAATTATCTGTTATGGCATCGCTATTCCCATATATATATATGTTGTGCTATGCATGATACCCACCCACAACAACAGTCGACCAGCTATCGGCAAAAACATGCCAACAAACCTTTCACTCCACACAGTATGCATAGAATTGAATACAAGTGTCCAATACCCATGGGCTGTGGCTGTGCACTACTTAGCTGGCAGATAATGTCTAACTGATATCAAAAACATTTTTAACTTCGCTTATATTCAGAGGCTAATCCCAAGGGAACGACAAGATGTATATGGCATAAATTGTCTCCAAGGGTACTCGGTTAACGATATCTGTATGGCGTGGCATGGAATAAATTGTA
>LPNX010515792.1:1237-11329 GCA_001517045.1 Pseudotsuga menziesii | reverse complement strand
TTAAATAGAATTGAAGATTACAAAACTAAATTAGGTGAATGCAAATTATATATTTATATAATAAGACCTCAAAACCAATGGTGGTCAAAACCAATGGTGAATGCAAGAGTATATATTTATATAATAAGAGGTCAAAACCAATGATGAGAACATACAATTGCTTGTTCCTTTTACTTTTATGCTGCACATATTTTAACCAAAAAAAACAACCATTGCACCTATCTATCCTCATTTTTCAGAATCAAATCCCTCAACCAATAGAAAATAAAATCAATATTTAAAATATTTATTATAATTTTTGCATTTCTTTCATAGCCGTCTACAACACTCTGAATCGAAATAGTTGCAGAATCTTGGAATTTTTGCAAGCTAGCAGGTAGATCCATGCAGAAAACGCTCTTCGCTCTGCAACAGATCTGAAATATAGAAACATGGAGCTAAACCAAAAAAGTCCGATGTCTGAAATTTTACTGAGACTTGTGACTTTCCATGATTCTGTGATACGATCAAGGTTGAAAATAGACTTCATTGACCCCATTGAAGATTCTTGAAACCATTTGAAGTACTCTTTTAATCCCATTGGGTTCAATCTTGATCGTTGATATGTAGTACGTTGATATCCTTTGCAATTCTCAGTAGCAGTAGAGTTGGCAGTGAAGGAATTGCTAACAGACATTACAGCAGGTATTGAAAATGATAAAACCAATAGCGATGAAACAGTCCAAATCACGACCATTTTATAACCGGTTTTCACAGAACTCTGTCCTTTTTTATGGCTTGTAGCGGGTTTCTTTGTTGATGCTAATGTTTCTTCAATGGCATTCCAACATTTTTCATTTTTCTAAAAATTAGACTAAACATAGTGAGGGTTAATGACTAACAATGTTCGTTGATGGGTTAATGGTGTCCAGACAAGGCTTAGCAGTCAATTAAATTCTGGAAGATCTTATGTTATTTTAAGAAAAAATTCAAGAACAAGAACTTATGCAATCGTACAAAGAGAATAATCGAGTACTAGTATGGTGCAGCGTAGATCACATTTTACCTTGGGAAACCTCAGTGGGAGAGAAGAGGGGATAATCGTGATGAACAAGTTCGCCCTTCTCATGATCCATGCGTTTTCAACCTTTGATATTTAGTCTTGTTCGGTCAATAAATAATTTAGTTCAATTCAGTGGATACTGCTATGATCGATTGATTGGCAATTCAGTTCGCTTGAAAGGCTATGACTCTATTCAGTTCGCTTGAATGGGTATGACTCTAGATTGATTGGCTATGACACGTTGTAATGATGGATGGATATATATAATATACTTGCATATACGTTAAAACAAAGTTGATCGTTAAGTCAAATTTAAATAAAAACATGGAAGCTTACCTACTTTCAAATTTGAATGTAAAAACATGGAGGTTTAAGTCGTTTTGTACGAGGAAGGAAATTAAGGTTAATGTAAATAATGTAAAATAGGTTTATATTGGCAATTTCTTAAAGAAGAAGGTGCAATAATACTTAGAATATGTAAAGTGAAATAGGATTCTACATTTGGAAACAAAATGGAAACACAATTGGTAAGACTAATTCAATTTTTTTTTAAGTATTATTAAAATAGAAATATTAATATGGAATTTTTTTTTAAGAGACTTACAAGATTATTTAGAAAGCATTGAGTATCTATATTAACATTTAGAATTCATTGAACTTTATAATTATTATTGACTACATATCTACAGGTTATAAATATTAATAGGTTAATATAGATACTCAATGCTTTCTAAATAATCTTGTAAGTCTCTTAAAAAAAAATTCATTCAACTTTATAATTATTATTGACTACATATCTACGGGTTATAAATATTAATGGAAATCAACAAATAACTTAAAAGTTTAATAATGATGCCAACTCTGTTATAGAATAGAGAAGACATTGAAATGTGATACATTTTCCAAAAAGATTGCAATGCTAAATTAGGTAAATGCAAAAGTATATATTTATAAGATGCCAAAACTAATGATGAGAGCACCTTATTGCCTCTTCCTTTAACTTTTATGTAGAACATATTTTAACACAAAAAAAACTTGAGTCATTGAAGTGACATTTCAATATAAGTAATGTTGTATTTCAATATAAGTAAAGATAAATACAAAAGTATCCTCTCCCCCATTTACTGAACCATCGTATAATAAGTGCGATGGAGATGTGGGCGTGTTGTGTTCACCCTAATGGACTTGTGAAAGTTGATGCACGTCGCAGGGGGAGAGGGTCTTATTATGAATGTGCATGGATCTCCTCAGAAGAGTAGTCTTTAATTTTTTACTTCGAGATCCCTAATGAAGCCAACGAAACAAACAAATAATTATAAGTAGAGCTATACAATTAATTAATGAGAGCAAATTTATATGATATGCATGAGCTATGGAAGAGTATAAAATACCTCACTGGAAGATGGGATTTCTACATAGTTGATAAAGATCCCAAACCTTGGAGATTTAGTGGATTCCTTAGTCGTCTTATTTATTTCTCCAAAGTAGCATGCTATTGATTTATGCTTTTTGGTCAACTTTGTGAAATGATTATCTTGCTTTGACTTATGTTTGAGCAATAAGACTTTGAGAGCAACTTCTTGGGAGCCTTTAGAGCTCTTAGCATTAGCAGTATAATCAAAACCAAAGCAGCCACAACAAACATACTTGGCCACAATCTATTCTCTCGATCATCTGTAGAAAACTGATCAAGGTTTTGAGAATTATAAGGAGCTTTTACATCACTATAAATGTCTAGTTCTTTAATCAGATCAATGGAATCATGCTGCTCTATTTCTACCGGTACTGATCCTTCAATACCTTGAGTCTCCATAATAGAACAAGTGTTCATATTGCCTTCTCTTGGGAAGATAACCATGCCAAGAATCAGAGGAACACCAGATTCTGGAAACATTTCATGGCTTGGCTGATTCAATGGAGATCATGAAATAGGGTTTTCAAATTCGCCTACATTCGTTCCATGGTTTTTGGCCCTGGCATTTATTTGATAGTTGTCTGCAACACTCTCTAAATCGAAATAGTTGCAGAATCTTGGAATTTTTGCTGTAACGTGCATCATGCTAGTAGGCAGATCCATACAGAAAATGCTCTTCACCTTTTCGTAAAAATCCATCGTAAAAGATTATGCAATAGAGCTGAAATATCAAAACATAGAGCTAAACCAAAGAAGTCCGATGTCTGGAATTTTACTGAGACTTGTGACGTTCCATGACTCTGTGATACAATCAAGGTTGACAATAGACTTCATTGAACCCATTTGAAGTACTCTTTTAATCTCGTTGGGATCAAGATTTCTTGAAACCTTTTGAAGTACTCTTTTAATCCCGTTGCTTTCAATTTTTATCATTGATATGCAGTATGTTGATATCTTTTGCAATTCTTCGTAGCAGTAGAGTTGGTGCTGAAGGAATTGCTAGTAGACAATTGCTAGTAGAGTTGGTGCTGAAGGAATTGCTAGTAGACAGGTATTGAAAAGGATAAAACCAACAGCAATGAAACCATTCGAATCACGACCATTTTATAATCGTTTTTCACAGATCTCAGTCCTTTTTCATGGCTTGCAGTTGGTTTCTTTGTTGATGCTAATGTTTCTTCAATGGAATCCCAACATTTTTTTAAAAATTAGACTCAACACAGTTAGGCTTAATGACTAACAATGTTCGCTGGTGGGTTAATTGTGTCCACACAAGGCTTAGCAGTCAATTAAATTCAGGAATATTTTATGTTATTTTAAGAAAAATTTCAAGAACAAGAACTTATGCAATCGTACAAAGAGAATAATCGAGTACTAGTATAGTGTAGTGCATATCATATTTTACCTTGGGAAACCTTAGTGGGAGAGAAGAGGGGATAATTGTGATGAACAAATTCGCCCTTCTCACGATCCATGCTTTCTCAACCTCTGATATTTAATCTTGTCCGATTGATAAATAATTCAGTTCGCTTCTGTGGATATCACTTCAGTGGCTACTGTTATTGATCAATTGATAATTCAGTTCGCTTGAATGGCTATGACTCTAGATTGATTGATAATCGAAAACTCCTCTGCTTCAAGATTGCGTAGGTGACATAGAATCACGCACCAAAAATAAAGCGAATTATGATAGGTGGTTATGATGGGATGGATATATATAATATGATTGCATACGTTAGAACTAAAATTGACCATTGAGTAAGTCGATTTAAATTGACCGTTGACTCAAATTTCACTGTAAAAACATGGAAGCTTACCTGCTTTCAAATTTGAATGTAAAACCATGGAGGCTTATGTAGTTTCGCAGGAGGAAGGAAATTAAGGTTAAAGTACATGATGTAAGATAGGTTTATATTAGCACATCCTTCAAGGAAAAGGTGCAATAATACTTTGAATATGTGAAGTAAAATACTATTCTGCATTTGAAAACAAAATGGGTAAGACTAATTCAAAAATTTCTTAAGTATTTAGAAAAATAAAAAATATTAAAATGCAAGTTTTTTTAGAGACTTAAAAGATTGTTTAGGAAGCATATGAGTATTTATATTGATATTTATTTTAATAATTTTTTTTAATATGGTTACACATTTTCTCTTATATTAAAATTAAAATTTATTTAACTTTATATTAAAATTTAAAATTTTTAACTTTATAACCATTATTGACTATATGTCTAAAAGGTATAAAGATTACATGGAAATGAGCAAACTACTTAAAAATTTAGTAATGATGTGGCTCTCGATACAAAATAGAATTTAAGACACTGAAATGTGATACATTTTCCATAAAGATTACAATGCTAAATTACCAAACTACTTAAAAATTTAGTAATGATGTGGCTCTCGATACAAAATAGAATTTAAGACATTGAAATGTGATACATTTTCCATAAAGATTACAATGCTAAATTAGGTGAATGCAAAAGTATATATTTATATAATAAGAGGTCAAAATCAATGATGAGAACACCCAATTAAGAGGTCAAAACCAATGATGAGAACACCTAATTGCTTGATCCTCTTATTGCACATATTTTAACAAAAACACAACCATTGGACCTATCTGTCCTCTATATTCATTATAAGTTTTTGGGCAGAGAATGGGCCTTTTTGCACTATTCTCATAAGAAGGTTGGAGAGGAAGAGATTATTACTTAGTATTTAATCTTAAATTTACTTCATTAAAAATTATGGCACACAGAAAACAATTGAAAAAAAGTGTATAAAAGATGCAACAAAGTTTGTAATAGAATGGGAGCTCAAGTAAGACATAATTAGCTTTAACTTCATCTTTCAATACGAAAAAATGGTTGGGTTTGGTTGGGTTCCTTGTGATCATGTAAAGTTTATTTCTTTATTTATTTGGAGTTTTAATTTTAAACTTAATTTATTTATTTGTGTTCCTTGTGATTATGTGAATTTTATTTATTTATTTTCTTATTTTTAAATGGATATTCTTTATATTATAAAGAATAAATGGCTTTCACGATTTCCTCATGTAGAGTAATTATAATATGTTTTGTTATGGGTTGAAATGAAATAATTCTAAATATTGTTTGATGTATATAATTAATAAGTCTTTATAGATTTCCATGTTAAATATTTACATGAGAAATTAACATTTATTTAAAGAGTATTTGTTTGAATTACAATTTTTTAAGTTATTAAGTAAAAGATAGAGATTGTTTTTTCTATATGTATAAATCATAACTATTGAGATTAAAATCAATTTAGAACTATAATTAGTTGTAAATGACCATATGGAAGATTAATTTTAGGAAGTTCAAATAATAAAAGTGTTATCTAAAATAGATCGACCACAATTTAAAAGTTCAAAAAGTGAGCTCTGCTTAAACTTATGACAAATTATAAACATTACTCATATTTTATTTATGATAGTGAGACATTGTTTACACAAGGATATTGTTTGCACATAAAAAAAATTCTATGCATAGTGTACATGCATAAATTACCAAGGGTGGCTAACTAATTGTGAACCATCCTTGGGAAGATACCTTTCTTAAAGTACAACCCCCTTAATAAAGTATGTCACAAGACATTTTAAAGAGGGTGAATTTAGAGGAAGAAAAAATGTAGGACAAGGAAGAGAGGAGATATAGCATGTGTAAGGAGGAAAAACTTTGGAAGCAAATGGTATTAAGAGGTAACCTTCCCTTGAGGAGTTTTTTGTTATATATATAAAATAGCATACAACCACAAACATATGTATGGCATGGTACGATGAATGATATATTTAATGTTGGAGGATATTTACCATCCTTTGATGAATGCTCTCTTTAGTTCATGTAGGTATCGGTCTCAGAATAACCATAGGTCTTAATATATCTCGGGATGCTCGTAGACAATAAAGATTATATAGCACAAATTTAGGGCCTTACCTTTATGGTCGATTGGGAAAGAACCCCTATAGAAACCCGTGTAAAGAACCAATTGAATAAGAAGCAAATAAACTCCGCAAGAGTTTATGATTACACAAAGATGACTAAGATCTAATGCTTAAACCACAAATGATAGGGGTGTTGCTTCATCAACATAATATATTAACTATGTGGCTTGCTTTACTACATCTAGCTAGCCTCTTACCTTGCTTCTCCAATGCATTTTCTCATTTGGATTCGGAGTTGATCCATATCGAGGTTGAAAGGCCCTTAAGCAAGGAAGGCAACATCCGACCTGGTAGGATATTTTGGGTAGGTGAGATGATGGGGATATATCTAATGATAAACGATATTGTTAATCTATCTTATTTTATATTTTATATAGCTATCATATCCATCCTTTGAGAGGGAAAAAATGACAAGACTTATTAGTAGTTTAAAAAAAAAGGGTGAATTGAATGAATTATACCTCCATTATGGAATCATTAGAGGAAATTTGAGGTCTAAAATGGGCCTCGTAAGGAAAATAATAAAATAATAGTTAAAATAATAAAATAATAGCTAAAATAATAAAATAATAGTTATTTTGGAGGAAGAATGAAAAAAACTACTTTTTTTGTTCGTATTTTCGACATATCTCCTTGTATTTTTACTCAAATTATGAGCGGGAGAGCTCGTTGGATGCAGAATTTAATTCTTAAATTCTGCATCCAACGAGTACCCACACTGCATATTTTTGATGGGCCCCGCTACACCAAAAACAAGAAATACCTGAAAAAATGTGATGATGACATCATCATCACGTTTTTTCAGGTATTCATCATCACATTTTTTCAGGTATTTCTTGTTTTTTGAGTAGCGGGGTCTGTCAAAAGTATGTAGTGTGGCTACTCGTTGGATGTAGAATTAAACGAGCTCTCCTGCTTGAAATTTGAGTAAAAACACAGGGAGATATGTCAAAAATACGAATAAAAAAATAGTTTTCTTTTATGAAAAATATATCAATTCAACCATTATGGTTGACTCATTTTATTGAAATTCTATTGGTTCTTGAATTCCAACTCACAAAATGTATTGTTGGCGCGTTTTCTTATAAAGCCCATTTTAGACCCCAAGTTTCCTCTAATGATAAAATCAAAGAGGGTCGACAAGAAAAAAATTTCAAATAAATTTTCCATTCCTTATTAAATTTACTTGTGGAAATTTGTAACACCCTAGTTTTGACCACATGGTATTAAATTGCATATGATGTAAATATTGTATTAAATCATGGTGTGGAGCTAAAGGCAAAGGCCCCACCATGGGTTTAATGTTTGATGTTTCGATGATTAAAATTGATGCCGAAGGTTTATGTGCTAGCCAGGCACAATGTGTTTTTGAGACATCATGTAAAATGCAAATTAATAAAAATACCATGACTAGCTACGTGTTGCAACGTTAAAGAGATGGGGGCATGATTTCATAAGGAATAGGGAGGAGGGATCCTTGAGCCAAAGAGGAAAATCCAAATGTCTAAAGTAAAAACCCATAGAGTGGTCAACTACCATTTTTGTCTTTTGTGTCCGGTCATCTCTAAGTTGGTGAAGAAAGTTATTTCCTTGGGATGGGAAAGGTATGGACGTCAAATTCGAATTTGGGAGGTCACCCATTTTTGGAAAGTGTGTTTTTGACTTGTGGGTCAAGTAAAAGCTTGGGAAAGCATTCCCAAGCCATTATGCACCCATGCCTTTCATTTTCTCACCCCATTCCCTTCACGTGGAGGCTCTCTCACGCAGGAGGAGGAGGAGGGAGCTCTCTCCCTCACGTTTGGAGGTCGTTTCTTGATTTCGGCATGCCCAGAAATTGGTTTAGGGTCTTGTTGAGTGAATGTGCAGCAAGGATGGATGATTTGGGGGTTTCTAAGGGACGCTTTTGGTCCTCCTCACGCAGTAGGACTGTGTTGATTAATTACCTCCACGTTTTTCTATTTTTGCATACCCAGATTTTCGTTTGTGGAGTTGTGCAACGAATGGGCAAAGGGGACCCATGATTTGGGCATGGATGGGGGTCGTTTTAGTCTCTATGTTTCCCATAAACGTTTGGGAGGTCGGATTTTACCCACATGGTGTTTTTCCCCAATTTTTTTTCAGTTGTTCTTGGTTGCAAACCCGTTTTTGGTTTGCTGTGTGTTTTCCCTCTTATGGGCAGTCGTTTTCTTCAATTTCCCCAGGCTAGGAATTCGTTTTTGGAAAGATCAATGGGTGGGTTCCCTTCCCCACGATTTGGATGCATTTCCCCACTATTCTCTAAGCTGAAAAGTCGTATTTGTGTTTCCTAGCAATTTGGAGGAGAGACCTCGTTCTCTTGGGTGTTGATGAATTTGTTTTTGGCCACGTTAGGGCCAAAATGTCCCTGGAAATCGAAATTACTATCAGAGGGTTGATTTACCCTTGTTTTCTTTTCCATTTTGGTTTCCCGAAACGTTTTGGTCATACCCAACGGTTGTGAATGACTGTGTTTGATTAAATGGGTTGACTGTGTGTTTGATGCAAGCATGGCTTGGCTGGAAAAGTCCAAGGAACCCATGTATTGTTAGCTAGTTGCCTTAGCAGTTTGTAAAACCCAACAGTATGTTGGCTTGATTGTGGATGTTTTGGTTTTTGGGCTATGTGTGAGCCTGTCATTTCCCTAGTGTCTCAAGGAATCATGCCCAGCTCGGGGGTGGCAGTGATGTTGAGAGATTAATGAGCACACTGGCCTATGGTTGGGTGGAACGTTGCAACGACGTAGCTAGTTGCAGGCCAACTTCGTTTCCATATAAGTGTTCTTGTGTATTTAATGTCTTCAATGAATTGTTTATGAATTAGAATGAACATGATGAATGCATGAAAGAAATAAATACGTTTGCTTCCGCTATAGGGTACATGATGCATCTGTGCATGTTTTTATATTAATGCATTTCGTTTTTAGGCTTATAATCACGGGGCTAGATCGCCCAGCTTGACAACAACGACGTGTTGGTCACGTCCTCTCCATCGTTGGTATGAAGGGTGGGACCCACGTGGCAAAATTTGGGATTGAAAGTATGTAGATATCAAATATGCTTCTTAGTAAGTAATTTTGGATCTTTTGCCATGCTTCAAAGTAGAAATATAAAATCAAAGAGGGTCAACAAAAAAAATTTCCATTGAAATTTCTCATTCCTTGTTAAATTTACTTGTGGAAATTTGGGATTGAAAGTATGTAGATATCAAATATACTTCTTAGTAAGTAATTGTGGATCTTTGTGCCATGCTTAAAAGTAGCTAAATGAACCAAAATAGATAAAAGCAATTCATGTGTCATCAAGTTTTAATGCATCCAATATCCTCTTTCCAAAAGAGTTTATTGACCTCATTACACTTCTTATTTTGCACATAGTCCATCATCATTGAATTCCATGAGACTATGCGTATCCTCTTTCCAAAATTTTTTATTGACCTCTTTACACTTCTTACTTTCCACATAGTCCATCATCATTGAATTCCATGAGACTATGCCTCTTTGAGACATGCCCTAAAACATAGTGGGAGCCTAGAGTATCTCTTCTTTTAACTTTAATATATTTTGTAAGGAATTGTAATTTTAATAAAATAAAGAATCACAACAAAAGTTGTAACGTAGTTACCAACTTAGATCAACATAAACTTTTAAAGAAAA